>WMED01027128.1:0-10684 GCA_019650415.1 Pipa parva | reverse complement strand
TTAGGCAATGAGGGAACATGGGGAAGTGGCCAGAGTTTAGGCAATAAGGGAACATGGGGAAGCCATGCAAAAATACAGTGGAATCCAAAACGTACAGGGAAAACTTGGCCAAAAAAATAATAGCAGAAAAAATAATAGATAGAATGGTAAAACCTGCAAAGCAATGAAACATGGCCTAGTACCTAGTGTGAATTCACAGAATACAGTTTGTGGGATATGGTGAGACTGACCTCACTGACCTACACTTGTCTAATTCACCTGACTCCACATGACTTCTCATCCTATTTCTGGCTGACTACACCACACTGTGTATCTTACAGTGATCGCCACTGTCTGTTTGTTCAATAAGTGTATTCGCGGCTTAGTCACTAATAAGAAGTGAATTTGTGACAATTTTGGTGATGCAACTTGAATTGTTGTTTAGTCATCTTTAGTCAATATGGCCCTAAATTTGGCCAAAAACTGATCACCCTTCAAGCCATGAAATGGGACAGCAAAAACAGCAAAATGATACTTCCCCTGAAGTGCAGGTGCTGATGAGTGACGTCATTGTGCCTGCAATGGGGAGGAGCTGTAGCAGGGATATCCTATTGGTGTGCAAGCGCTGCTTCAGTGTAGGCCACAGATCCGACCTGAAAACTGTAAGGATAGGTCCCCGGCCTGCACTGAAGGAGCGCTCACTCACTGGGGAGATCAAGGATAGCAGTGGTGGCAATGACATATGCCCACAGAGAGGGCTTTGTGTGCTCTCACTGGCCCACATGCCATAGGTTCGCCACCGCTACCCTAGGGCATATCACTTTTAACTCTTATTCTTGCCCCATTTCTCAGAACCACTGCCCTCATTGCTGTGACTTACATTGTCTTACACACCCACCATAAAATAGGGAGAGAGGGAGGATGGGGTCCGCTTCCTTCCTTCCTCCCGTTTCCTACTGACTCCCCACTGCCTGCCCCCTTTCCTGTTCCCAACATACCCCTCAACCTTATTTTCTGTTGCCACCCTTCCCAGTCATATCCGCCTTCCCTCTAGAATTCACAATCCCTGGCTTAAGCGGAAGATCTGGAGAGTGTTTTATCCTTCACACCATAGCAGTTTTCCAACTGTTGTATGCATAAGCTTTATGATCAAATGATATACATATATAATATATGTGAAGAGTGAACTTGCTGATCTATAGTAATCAACATATTATGACTGCAGCTCCATTTATTCCAACAATGAACTGTGCTCCTGTAATGATTTGCTTTTTTTATTTAATCCTTCGACATATGAATATCTTTGTATCTAAAATTGCCCTAACCCCACTTTCTAAATAAAGAACACTTCCACATCCCTCTAAATGGATCATTAATCTATTACTCAAGGGAAAACCAGAATAGCTGAAATGATTTCCCTTTTTTCATGCACTTTGTGAAAGTCAGGAGACCTGTCTTTGGGATAATAATAGAATATGACTTTTTATTTTTTTGCATTATTAATATCGCTTTGTAAAATTACATTTTAAAAGTCCTTTCAGCATGAGGTTTTGTTCCAAAGGCTTAATAAAGGCACAGAGAGCAATGCACTTGGATAAAGTACCTAATCATATCAGTATAATAGTTACTTTAATTATAATATTTATCAAATAACCATTGCTATACTGTAATGGGCTGAACGTGTGATGCATTTAAAGGAGAACTAAAGTTGAAATTAATATATCATATTTGTTTCTTACCTGTCTTTAATTACAAATGAATGTCTCCTAGCGCTGTTGCTTTGTCATTCCTATCTATCCTTGAATCATTTATTGCTTTAACCCCACTGGGTAGCTGCATCTTCATACTGCCAATGTGATCATGCACTATTTAAACATATTACATGGGCGTGTGTACTGCATAATCTGTTCAGTGTCAGGACCTTGTTGGCTCAAGTCCAAATTCTCCTGTCAAAATCACCTCACTACAATTCAATTTGTTTCACCAGAATAGTTTCAAATCCAGTTTTCCTTTAGTTATAAAGCACCAAATAGACTTGGTGAACAAGCAGACAGTGGCAAACGCTGTCAGATGCGTTGTGTGGCGCAGTCAATCAAATAGAAGTATGATGAGAAGTCATGTGAATTGATGGGAAACAAATTTGAAGCTGCAGATTATTATTTTATATTATTGCCTACATGATGACAGTTTTGTCCATAAAAATATATATATATTACCTTGGAGGTAAAGAATCATGAACTAAAACATTACATCACCTCACACCTTCTTAATACCCCATTGTCTTATTACGCCACCTACAGCAGAGTTCACACTGGCAAATTTTCTACTGAATTTAAAAAAAGAACAAAAACAAGGCGCATGGCGGAACATTGCGAGCACATTCACACTGGTGAATTTTCCTTATGTGTTTAAAAAAAAAAATAGCAATAGTAAACAAGGCTCCGCATTCTACTTCTGTTCAATTGACAATTCTACACAATGCATCTGCGTTTGTTGCTGTCCACTAAGTCTATTCGCCGCTTAGTCAATAATGAGAAGTATATTTGTGACTGTTTTGCCGGTGTGACTCGGATTTTAGCGAATTGAAATCGGCAGGTGATTTCACCCTTTAGTCAATCAGCTCCTAGGAGTGAGGCCCCCCTCTGACTGATTCAGCAATAAGCACAGGCCTATAGGAAAACCCAGCCTTGCATTTTATCCAAATGTTTTCATCACTCCATTTTGTTTCGCTTTTAATATTACCATATTTTTCATCATTTCTATATTTTCTTTTGTTTGCTATGCTTTTTTCCTAATCTTTTTTTCCCACAATTTTCTAAGGAAATAATGGTTTTTTTTTTACTAGATCTGGTAGCAGTAGAAGGCAGTTTCCTTATCCGTGAATACCTTTTAAAACACATTAAATCATCAGTCTGGCAAAACAATATTTTTCCTGTAGAGAAAATGGCTTAAAATGCTGCAGAAATTAGCACTGTAAGCTTCATAAACAGGGAGAAAATGTGTTGAAAACACTGGGAGATGGATTTTGCCTTTTTATAAATATGCTCCCAGAGTCTTGGTTGAAAAGACTTTCACTCACAGCTTGTGATGTAAATACATTGTTTATTTCCTGAATAAACATCCTGACAATGTTTTAATAAGGCTCTTACAGGGGCTAGAATTTTAATTAACAGAAATTCTTCTTTTTCTTTTTCCTTTTTTCTCAAAACAGCAGTTTAACTTTTCATAAAAGAAAAGGAAACTTTGGTAATGAATATTGAATATGTTAAAATGGCACACAGAGAGGGATATAATGTGCTTAGAGAATTCCATGGAACACATTAGCAGAGGTTACATTGCTTAGCAACAAAAGCTGCCTCAAATACACTGGCCAGCACAGAGTTTGCATTTTGTAGTGGAAATACATGTTAAGACCTTGTCTTTTTGCCATTTTTTAAATTAATTTTTGAAAATAAAAATAGTTTGTTTAGAGAGACTACAGTTCCCATGATGATGTTAGTGGCAGAGACAATTACGTAGGGTGTTGGTTCCTTTGTTTCACTCAAAATTGTGTCCTGCACAATGTTTCCGAAATGACTTGGGTTTAATGCTTACATTTTAATGCAATGTAAGGTATACTATCACAGGAATAATCAGTTGTTCCTTAGTTAAGGCCTTGCTTTTGTTATATATTATAAATATATAATAATATATATTATTTGCTGACATGTTATAGTGTGCTTTATGCTTTTTATAAGAATACAAATGATTAGAATAAGCATTCTTTTGAATTAATTACTAATCATAGTTAATATAATTTCCATATTCTAAAGTTTGAACTCAGGGCTGTCAAACTGAAATACATAGGGGGTCAAATTAAATACTTGGACAAAGTCGAGGGCCAATAATGATATTTATAAAAAAAAAAAGTCGACAATTGAGCATGTTTTTCCTTCTTATCCGCTATAACGTTGAATCTTTTCAAACAGGTCTGTCCTTTACATTAGTGAACAGATATTCTGCTTCCTACTTTTCAACAAAGATTCTATTTTTCGCCTTTCGTTTGGCCATTTTTTCGAGAGGTGGCCCAATGTGATACTATGCTCCGAAGTGAGGTGCGTAGTGTTCGCCTCACTTCGGAGCTTGCTGAATTCCCCCCTTAATGTCAACAGAGGAGGGGGTGCTTGTGGGTCCTGATTGTCATGCCAATGCACCAGCAGAGCAATCTGGGATTTGCAGTATTAGCAGTATATGTGCTGTCTAACAAGTGGGCCTGCTCTAGTAGACATTTGGTATTCTTGCACGGTCCAAATATTATTACACTGCAGCCCAGAGTATAAGACCTCTGTTCTAAACAGACCACACTAACTATTGAAGCCAGAAGCCTTGCTAAATGAGACCACACCCTGCACTGCATAGGTTTTAGCTAGACACTCAAGTTGTCCAGATCAACATTTCAAATCAGTGGAGAGTTAAAACACATCTCAAGTAGTGTATGCTCAGAGATGATGATGTTGATACACTAATACAGCAGTTTTCAACCCTTTTGGGGGTCGAACGACGCTCTCACAGGGGTTGCGAACACGCTGTGAAGCCGGAAGAGACCACAGGTCAGGTCCCTTTATATAAGGGTTCCTGTGTGGTGACGTCGGGGACTGAACGTCATCACGTGACACGCATACGGGATGACGTTTCACCCAAATGTCATCACGTGACATGTGACAACATCTGGCCGAAACCTCACACATGACGTCAGCCCAGGGGGGTTGCGGACTCAACTAAGATGAGAACCGTTGCTCTAATATAACACAGCATGAATTTTGGTATGTAGCTTTAAAAGACTGTCTGCTGCTAGTTCAGTTCATATCTTTACTGTTTTCAAAATGGTTTTAATAAGATTTTGAATCCGTCTATTGGAATCCTAACTATTGTATTTAGCCAGTCTAAATTTTAAGCTGTTGTCTACTGTCTGTATATGATATCGACATTGTATCTGTGGACCTCAATAATTAGCTTAAGTGTTCCATTCAAATAAAAAAAGATGTTGATTGCCTACAGAAGAGTTTGGATCACTTTGAGTAATGCCATACAACTACATTTGTACAGATCTATATTTCCTATTTTATTCTCCATTGCATTCAGAAAACAGTTCTGTATTACATTTATTGCACAGAGATTTGTAGGAAAAATTACTTTGTAATAGAATTACATTCCATGCTACTATATAGAAGTAAAGGAGATAAACCTTTTGATCATAACCTTAAAGTTCTTTTATTAAACATGCTGACTATTAGCAGAACTGTAGAATACCATACACTGGGGTAAACTCTAAAAAATACCCTTTTTAAGTATCTAGACAGGTGATTTTACACACTGTTCTTTAAAGAAGTACACAATTACACTTTATTGATGGAAGTTCAAGATGTAGGGGGGAATTCACCATAGTGTGAAGTGAGCTCCAGATCCTTTGGCTCACTTCGCACAGACTGTTATGCGCTTGCTAATGTCCTGCACGCGGACATCAACGAATGCTTTAAAGGGATTCCAGTCTTGGCGAGACAACTCGAGTCGCCTTGCCGAGACAGCAATCCCTTTAAAGCGTTCGCTGATGTCCGTGTGCAGGACATCAGCGAGCGCAAAACAGTCAGTGCGAAGTGAGCCGAAGGATCCGGAGCTCATTTCGCACTATGGTGAATTCCCCCTGTAATGCATGTAAATGCTTTGCAAATTGCTTCTCTACATACTCCAAACTATATAGTTCATCATAATATTAACAGCTATGAAATTATTTGTACACCATTACTTGGCCTTTATATTCTAGATCTAAAAAAAGCACCAAGTGTTCATTGAGCAGAATTACTTGTAATGGGTAATGACTCTTTTCCCTGCTACTGTTATTTTATGCAGAAAGAAATTGGGTCTAGGTGAGGTTCTTCTGAAGGAGGGTGCCTGCAGAATAAATTGCCTGTAATAATCCCCAGATAGAAAGAGTAAAAACACATGATGTGTCAGTTGTTGAAAATAGAAGGTCTGATCCTAAGGGAATGTTAGAAAGAGTATTTCCCTTAGGCTTAGAGGATATATTAATTAGGACAGTAATTTGTGGAGAGAACAGTTGGGTGCTGCTGGTAGTCAGGGAGTGTGGCATCATTTGCCCAGTAGAGAAGTGAATAGGTGTAGTTTCCATGGGGTTGGACATTCTCACCCAGTGAATTAATATTCGGAAAAAAACAACCCAATAGCTAATTGTGTATAACAGTAATTAATATATCTCTACATCCATAAATAATATATAAAAAAAATAATATTCTGTTTTAAACAATGAAGATGTAAACCTGCACTGGTAACTTTTGTGAATATCTGACAGGAGGCTTCAATGGCTGGCACAATCAATACACCATCTCTGACAATAGGCACTGACTCCTTTCTTCGAGACACTGCATTAAAATATTGCACATTATTTTTTTTCTCTCACATAAATTTAATTACAGATTAAACGACATGGCCCGGTCTTTAGACAGTAGACATCTATGGTGTAACCAGCATCATCAGGCAGAAAGACAAGGTAGTTTACAGCACTGCCAAAATATAGCAGTGGAATAAATCCACCGATGTTTACTTAGCTGAGACTATCTACTAAACATAGACAATAAAGAGGTGGGGTAGGGTGTGTCATTTTTTTATAAAACAAAAGGCCACTGCTAAGATCTACTGGTTCTGGGATGTTTTCCTGCTGATCCCTGATACTGTAAGGTCAGTTCAAAATATGATTGGTATTCTGGTATTTGTAAACCCATTGTTATTCATGAATTCCTTTGTTATGTTTCATTTACTCATTGTTGCTTCTTGATTTATATTGTTGCACTCTCTAGTCTCAGCTAGTCTGATAAGTAACCTTTGCTCCAGGGTTCATTTTCATGAGGACCCTGCAGAATAGTAACCTGAGTTCTTTAAGACAAAGCAATGCAAATAAAATACAATTAGACCATGAAGTTATTGATTGTAATAGACAGTATAGCAAGAAGCTATCTTGTTCTTTACTGTAAAATGATCAGCCATATCTTGTTCAATTATCAGTGCACTGAGAAGGTTACTCAGTTCTCTTGCTGAGCTATATTGCAAGAAATGGACAGAATCTTGATTTTAGCATTACTAACAGGGCCGGTTCTAGCGCTGGGCGATGTGGGCGACTGCCCAGGGCGCAATCTATTTGAGTCGCCCACCGCAAACCTACCTCCTCCCCTGGCGCGTACACCATCCCCAGACACACACCCCCGCGCACGCACCCTCCCCCTGTGCGCACCCTCCTCCTGCCCCGCACACACCCTCCCGGGCGCACACCCGCCCGGCGTCCCCAACTTACCTCCTCCAGCGTTCCAGCAATGCTCCTCCTCTGAGCGCCACACCACAATGAGGTCGCATTCCACTTACCGGAGGGGCGGTTCAACCAGGGTGCCCATAGGGCCAGAACCGCCCCTGATTACTAATGTCTAAAGAATAGTTCCTTTACAGGAACTGTATTCATAACTTTTGCTTCTCTCAAGTGAATTTCCTGTTTTAGGAAACTGATAGGAGGATTTAAATTTTAAATAAGGCAGAACATGTGACCATGTTTATGTAAGGCTGTGTCCAGGAAAACGCTTGAGAGCAAGTGTCTGGAAGAAGATGAAGACCTGAGGCCTATTTTATATACCTGGGACAGGTTGCCAGGTGGCAAACATTGTAACTGTGTGTGGTAGAGAACATAAGAACAGGGGTCAGATAACACATGTTGGAAGTGCACATTCAAATTAAGCTAATATGTTAAACTGATTAATCTACAGTTATATGTCATAGATGCACATGGTATACCAAAAAGTTTTTTTTTTTTTTTCTGATATACTGCAATAAGCTGTAATCAGTTGTGAATAAGAACTTGTACTCAATGTAAAATGTCTTCAATAAAAAGTCAAATGAAAAAAAAGAAAGAACAGGGGTCAGATAGAAAGGGCTACCATTTATCCAACAGGAGGTAGTGAAAGAATAGTTCCCAGTAGACGGCAGGTAGAAATCCCTCCCACAGTAAGGGGCAATGATTGGTATAAGAAAGATACCCACAATGTACCAGCAGGCGCCAGACCAGATATCTGCTGAAGCGCTGCTGATATTTAATGCTATACATTGCTGTAAATATTGCTACATTATATGCAGTGTGATTTAACTGAATCCCTGACACCCACAATTATTGCCTTAATACTACTATTCCACATGTAAATGGTGACCTACTCCCTGCACTACACAGGTTTTAGCTAGACACCCCAAGTTTTTAATGTTAAAGAGGATCTCTGGTGTTCCTAATTATTATTTTTTTTCCATTCACTAAATGCACACTTTTTTGTCCAAAAAGAACATGGGAACAAACTGGTACATGGTTTAATAAAATATGTGTATGGCTTGACCAGAAAGGGTTTGACAGAGGATTATGGGTTGCTCAGGGGTAGTTGTAATGGCTTTACAGTTCATTATTCTCCTAATGGAATGTTTAATGAGCATTGACAATGTTGTCTTCGATCATTTATTTCATTCTGCTGGCTAAGTCAGTATTTTAAGATGGTAGAATTATAATATCATTTTAGTATCTGCAATGGTGGCTATAAATTTTACAAACTGTAAGCTTGCATTATTGACTAAATCTCGTCTAATTAGGAGATAATATATAAATGTATAAAAGGGCATCAAACTGAATGGAGTGGTTAGAATATTGTACTGTAGCGTGGAAAATGATCTGAAGTCAACGGAAATGCAATAGAATTAATTGTTTGGAAGAAGCTGAATCAAATTTTGTTGTAGTGAACTTAATGAAAAACCAACAGAGACATTTCTGAAATATAAAAGATGAAATCATTTTAACCTTGACATCTATGGTATTGTGCCTAAACAGAAATGCAGTTAACAAGTTAGAAGCCCACATGTATTTTAGAGACTGAGGGAATCATTGTCAAAAGGGTGAATTTACTGCTCCGAATTCACCTTTTTGACTTCTCCAATTCAGAAAGGTGAATTAGAGGGTTGATGGCAGTGTTGTGTAAGGTGACTATTTCTTTAAAAGTAACAATAGTGACTGTGGCTAAATGACAACATGACCTAGGTAGAAGGTGACCTAAAAATAGATTGAATATTCACAGAATACAGTCAATGGGACATTGTGAGACTGCATGACTTCTCATCCACATTCATCTGTTTGACTTCACCAATTCAAAATTTTGAATTGGGAGGGGTTGGTGACAGGGCTTCAGTGTTGCATAAGGTGACTATTCATTCAAAAGTGACAATGGAAAATGCATGACAACATGGCCTAAGGACAAGGTGACATAGAAACAGATAGAATATTCACAGAATACAGTTAGTGGGATATGGTGAGACTAATGTCACTGCAGTTCACCTAGTCGCACTCACACCTTCGACACACTCCTCCACTTAGTAGAAGTACCTGTGCATGTCTGCATAAAGTGATATAAAGAGCTCCATTAGTTCATGACTATTGTAGACACCCAAGTTGGTTGCATATTTACCACTTTGCAGAGTTTAGTCAATAAGCGACCATGGGGAAGAGGCTGTTAGGATTGCCGGGTGTACTGTTAGGAGAAGGAGGTAGCAGCCGAAATCCTGAAATAACAAACAGACGCTAGGGCGCGGAATCTAAGGAACCCCCGGTATTCGCCTAGAGTCCCCACAAGGAGGTTAGGACTTCGCTGCGGAGGGAACCCAGGTCGCGGCCCCTAGGACTGAGTGCAAGAACAAGACCCCGGAACTCTTTCTTAGATGAACCAAACAAGCAGGGAAACCAGGCAAGCAGAACTGAAGCAATGGCTGTAGCAAGGCAGGATACAAATGGCTGTAACAAGGCAGGATACTGAAGCAAGGCAGGATACTGTGACAAGGCAGGGTACTGTGACAAGGCAGGGTACTGTGACAAGGCAGGGTACTGTGACAGGGACAGGCATAGGCTAGGTAGGGTAACCTATATTCAGGCGCCGGACCTCTCTGACAGGCTCCCTTATATAGCTAGGGAGCCTGTCAGATGATCGCGCTGAACAATTCAAAAAGCGCGCCGCTGCGACGTGCGCACTATGACGTCAGTGCGCATGCGCAGCGGCCGCATCCTAGAAGAGCCGCGGCGCCGCAATGCCTGACGCTAGAGCGGCTGGTGCAGGTGAGTACCGATCCTTACAGAGGCAAATAGATGTGAGTTCATAGCTTTATGAGACTATTTGGACTTTTGAAAATGAGTCCCTGAAAAGCATGTACATACATCTGCACACTTAGGGGGTAATTCACCATTGTGCGAAGTGAGCTCCAAATCCTTTGCCTCACTTCGCACAGACTGTTATGTGCTCGCTGATGTCCTGCACGTGGACATCAGCGAGCGCTTTAAAGGTATTCCAGTCTCGAGAGGCGACTCGAGTGGTCACTAGGTGAGCCGAAGTACCTTTAAAGCGTTCGCTGATGTGCGCGTGTAGGATAGAAGCAAGCGCATAACAGTCTCGGCGAGGTAAATCGAAGGATCGCAAGGTGAGTTCGCACTTTGCTGAATTACCGCCTTAGTGTACAAGTGCTGGTCAACGAATTAGAATAATTTGAAATAGTGCAATCATGAAATTCTTTGAATGCATTTTTAACTGTGACACTTTAACTGTGACACTGTTGTTTTATTGAATTAGAATAATGGAGAAACCGTTTCATTGAA
>WMED01027127.1:0-10684 GCA_019650415.1 Pipa parva | reverse complement strand
GGGGCAGCGCCGGAAGGGGGGGCGCCTAGGGCGCCAATAGAGCCAGAGCCGGCTCTGCTTCTGCACTACAGTTATATACAGCTGTATAGAGGAGACACTGGGAATCCTGAATGACCAAGAGAGATGAGGGACAAATCTGCTTGCAGCCAAATTTCAAACTGTAATATTTGTAATAAAAAGATTTGGAATTCAAACTATTTAATACAGGGGTCCATTTGTTTTGTTTTGTAAACGTCAGAAAAGAAATAATGGCAGAAGCCCTAGCATGTCATTTGTTTCTTCTGATAATATAAAGGCAAGTTAGCTGATGCATTAACACAGAGGTCCCCAACCTTTTTTGCACCAGGGACCGGCTTTAAG
This sequence comes from Pipa parva, assembly GCA_019650415.1. Taxonomy (NCBI): domain Eukaryota; kingdom Metazoa; phylum Chordata; class Amphibia; order Anura; family Pipidae; genus Pipa; species Pipa parva. The sequence goes on along the minus strand of WMED01027127.1, from coordinate 10,324 downwards.
CAAGGCCAGTTTTCCATAGCCCGGTGGGGTGGGGCTTTGGTCATATGGGGGCGGGTTATGGAGGGGTGGAGCTTAGCAGCGCTACACACTCAACACCAGAGCCGTGTCAATGAGGCCAGTCTGCTGCCCCGCCCCACATACCATGTTCTGCCAGGGGCGAGTCAGTGAGGAGAGCCTGCTGCCCTGTCCCGTGCAACAGGTTACTGCTGTGCTGGCTGCGTCTCAAAGACCCGCCCAATGCCCCGCCCCGCATAATGTTCTCTGCCTTGACAGCTGCGAGCTGTCACGGCTACGGCAGAGAACATTATCACGTGCTCTGACCAGGCGCAGGGCCGCAGAGCTAGGTGTCAGCAGCACTGCGGACCGGCTGAAAAACCCCAACGACCCGGTCCTGGTCCGCGGACCGGCGGTTGGGGACCTCTGCATTAACACATATGACAAACAGGTGTTTGCGCTGATAGTTGGAATACTAACTGTGTAGTTAAAAGTACTAATTACTCTCCTGTCCCATTAAAATAAAGATATGCAGTAGATTGAGGAACTGCAGATAAAGGCAAAGTACTGCAGATAAAAATGCTATTAATGGCATATTACCATTATTTGTCTGTAATAAATAGACACCCCCTAGTGAAACCAGTAAAAATATCAAAACCGCAAGTGTTACAATGACTCTTGGCATGCTGATAACTCTAGATAAAAATGGTGACTACATTACATTACCATTATAACCATTTATTAATGGGTTCCTATTTCATCCTCAGTATGCATAATTGATCATCTCATCCAAATCCAGCTATACATACATTCAGATGTAAATTACAGAACGTTGGTAAGCTTGGCTTTCTAGTTTTCCAACTGAATTGTACTGACAGCTGTTACTGACATGTTGTTGTATGTGCAATCATTTAAACAAATAACTTTATACACCAAATAAGACATATTCAATACACAGATTAGTACCATACAAAAAGTGTTACTACAGCAAACTGACTTGCAAGCTCCACAGTTTACTGTGAAACATATTACTGCCACCAGTGCACATTCTTGAGATCTTCCTTACCAAGGTGCACTTGTGTCACCAAATCAGCAAATAATTCACCCTGTTCTTTGGTAATCTTTGTCAAAATGGTACTTACATTGCCATGTGCATATCACATACTATGAGAAATTGATTTTATCTTGGTATTTGGGTGTGCAAACACTATATTCCTTTGCACAGTGAATTAGTCATTCCAGCCCAGGCTGGATTTCCAGATTCATCCACACACTATACCAAAATGTATTCTCTATTATGCCTTAAATCAGTTGATAAGTGACAGGTCAAATCTAGTTTCATGTGGAAGTCATAGAGGAAACCTCTACATTTTTTGTGGCAGTATCAGCCCTAATTATTGAAAACCGATTTTAAATCTAGTAGAATTCATTCCTCAAACACTTTTGTGTTCAAATATTTAGAGTAATGTGAACCTGCCAAACTTGCTCAGGGACTACTAGATTAAACATGCAACAAAAGAGAGGACATAATGTTTTGACTCGAGAATGTGAAACAGTGCATTATGGTCCAATACTGTTTGTAGTCTGTTCCCAGAGTGTACTGTGAATGGTTAATATTGTTGTAATATATTAATCATGCTGTCACTGTTCACAGAGGTTTTCCATCTACCAAGCAAAATTTTTTGGGGGGTCAGAGGTTCTACCTCACACAGCTAGTAAAAATACTCATTAAAGTACCTGGAAAAGTTAAATTCTTTGTATGTAAATAACTTTAATTTCTTTAACTATATATTTAGAAAAGAGCAACTTATTCATCATATTGTTTACAAAAGTATGTTATCATCCATGGTCTCTAGTTGTTAGCAATGCCCTCTAATGAAAAAAGCACCATTAAACAAATAAGTTTTTTTTTTTTTTTAGTTTTATTTTGGAAGAAAAAGTTAAAATACTCACCTGAAGTGTCCTCATTTTAGTTAGCATGAAAATCTATGCAATATTTTTATTTTTACAGTAATTCAAAACTTGTCAGTGTAATATCCCTTTAAAAGGGACACTAAACTCTTGGGGCAAGTCTCCATTCAAAATGAGAAACTATCATGGAAGAAGTGCACCTCCAGTGGCTCCACCTTCATTTGATGACGGCTTTTAACATATCCATTCCACATGCCAAGTGAAAGCATGCTTGTATAGATCATAATATCTAGACCAGGGCTGCAGTCAGAGCCACCACTCTTCAAATGCAGAAAGTGAATGAATAGTAACCACATCTAACTACCTTGCATTTACTTCATAGGCAACTGCGACAAATTGCAATCACCAGGTGGTTATAAACAGAAACCGTTTAAGTGAATGCAATAAAACTGCAACAAAATGCAAAGCACACCCTTGTCTTTATAGTCCTGCCAACAACCTGATCTGCAGTTGGTATGAATATTAATCACTTTGGGTGTACGCGATTAAAGATGCTGGTTGTGTACATGAACCTGGGTATTATATTATTTTTAATCACAAAGACTTTAATTACTACGTAGCAAAGATGAATGATTATTATAAATAGCCCTGGCTGTCTGCATCACTGATGTCAATAAACACTAGTCAATGTGTGCCAGCCAGAAAATTTGCATTAAGACGCACCATACATTGCATCATGCACACAGTATTACATTGCTTATACAAGGCTGAAAATGATATTTTCTATGATTTGGTGTTTGTCCCTTTCTTGCCAAAGGGCAATAAATAGACTCTGAAACAAAAAGAAATTGGTTTAAGAATTTGTATAAATGATTATTAGAACTTTGAAATGGCTTCCAAAGAAAACAGCGAGAGGTCTAAAGAGCCAAAAACTCCCCATTGCTTAAGCACGACAGTTCCCTTTCCAAGAAATGCAATTGTTAACCCTATCTTGACTTCTCTGGGATTCTTATTTGCACCATAAATAGTAACTCTTTTCGGAAGCCATTGTAGTAAAAAGGTTTACCGTTTCAATTCATAGCTGTCTGCATAATTTAATTTGTGTCACAATATCCCTTGGACACTGAAAAACATACTGTGCTAGGGTCAGAAGTTATTTTAAAGGCAACTCTGAATCAGTGTTTCCTCACAGGGTTTCTCAGAGTACTATAAAAGACACTATGGCATAATGGTCAAGAGGAAGTGATCCAGTTCCACAGCTACAAAATATCAGATGCATATGACTCCTTACTCAGCTTCATTGTTAGCAAGACCAAAGGTCATAAAGTTCAACTGACTACATAAATTGTAGCTGCGTGGCAGAGAGAAAGTCAAACCAGGACACACCTAATAAGTGGGCATTGAGGGGAGATAACCTCCTACATTTTCTTAGCATTCACCCCACTTGTACACCATGAATTTTTTTAAAGCACAGCTAGGTTAATATTCATCAAGTACGAAAGGCAAAGAAAGCCACTACTTGACTGCCTACTTTGCTCAATAGTTAAAAAGTGAATTGCTGTTTATTACTTTATAATGCTCTTGTTTTAACTCATAGCCCATCAATTTGAAAGTGATGGATGTGACATGGATGGGTATTGCTGTCAAAGCATCAGCATCTAGGGCAGGGGTGGGCAAACTACGGCTCACGTGCCGAATCCGGCCAGTGGAAATCTTTTGGGTTACGGCCGAGCCATGCTCTCTCCCCTCCTCCCTGTCAGTACCTATTCCCTGTCCTGGCTCCTTAGTGCTACACCTTTCAACTTACTGTAAGAGAGGAACACTGTGGTGCTAAGGCTAAGTGCTAGATCAGATGGAGCCAGGACAGGGAAGAGGTAGGGACAGGAAGAAGGAGAAGGAGGGGGTCAAGCAGCAAGATAGCGCCTCCCTCCTTCAGAGGGCAGGGAGTAGGAAGGAGGGGGGGTGTTGTGGGAGCAGTCTAGCCCTCTAAAGTCATTCCTATTTCTGTGGCCCCATGGGAAAATTGCCCACCCCCTGCCAATGTAGGATGGAATGGCAGGGGGAATCACCAGGTTTCCAGGTATGCTAGTATATTTATGTGAAAAAGAGAGTTATACTTACCATTAAATGGGTTTCTCTTAGTTGTAGAGGGACACTGGAACATTGGTAAAAGGTGCCTCCCATCAGGAGGCAGGACACTGCAAGGATCTAAGATCCATTACCTTTTATCCCTGCCTTTTCCCCTTCCCAATTCAGTTTTGACTGACAGAGACTGCACAGGCAAAATATAAAAACAACATGGTTAATTACATGATAAAACAGTAATACTGCCACCAAACCATAACATGGCCATGGCATAACAAAACAGTATAGCAGGGAGGAAAGTCCTGTGTCCCCAACAACTAAGAGAAACCAATAATAATAACAACAGTAAGTATCAATCTCTTTTTCTCTTATGTCATGGGAGACACAGGAACATTGGGACGTCCCAAGAGGATAGGTCCATATGAAACAGACTAGGTCTGAACCACAGACTGAAGGCTTCTGTGAAAGCAAAAGTGTGAATATTGTAGAATGCAGCAAAGGTACAGCAACCTAGTAGCCATGCTGAACAGCTGTTCTGCAGATTCCAGATTTCTTAAGGCCCAAGATGTACTTACCGCCCTGGTGGAATGGGCCTAAATAGTGAAGGGAATTGTCTCCTTGGTCAAGTGGACCAGCAAAGGTTTAGAAGCTGCCCTTCCCTTGCGTGGACCCCCAAGAATCTCAAAGAGGTCGTCACACAACCCGAAGTTCTGAGAATGGGAAATGTTGTATTTCAGAGCATGGACCACATCAAGGGCATGCAAATGCCTCTCCCTGGGGGACTGAGAATGAGGACAAAAGGACCATTTCCTTGTTTATGTGAAAAGACGACAATACCTTAGGTAGGAAGGAGGGAGACGTGCAGACATTGGCATGTCATCGTGGAAAATAAAGTGAAAAAACAACCAATTAAAGTAGCGCTATTAAAAATATATGTAAATAATGAAAAAAAAGTCCAAATGAAGTTCAAACAAAAGTCCAAAAAATTTTTTAAAAAGTGGAAATTGCTGCTATCTTCTTAAGGGTCCTTCAATTTCTTCCAGTGACCAACCAAAACTGTAATGCTGTGAAGAAAGCGCAAACATATAAGGGGCACACAATAGTGTTGTATCAGAATGTAACAAATGTGTAGAAACAAAAAGCCCAAACGTGCCAAATTGAAACAAGTGTGGCTCTGTGCTGAAAAGCTGTGAAACAAGAAGCATAAAACTTCCCAGGTGAAAAAACTCTCTCATGCAGTGCAGTGAACAATAACACACATATGCTCACCAGAGAAATAAACTCTTCAAATAAATTAAATCAGAAAAACTGATTCCAATAGAGATCAAAGATCATAATACGATAAGGTCTTCCAATCCACTTGTACCTCAGATACACACATAAGGGAACAAAGAGAACGCTTCCATGGCGTAAAAAACTCTTTAATGGGTTAAGATCTAAAAACAGAAAAACTACTCACAAACATCCATGTGGTAAATGGCAAACATTAGCATTTACATTACCATTAGCTAAGAAGAGCTTCTGTGCGAGAAGGTGGTTTTATGAGATGATTGTCTCGGTAGGGAGATATTTGGACCCCTAGCAGATGTAAAGAGACCATGACTGTGCTGATAATCTTGGTGAAAATTCGAGGCGCTGAGGAGAGACTGAATGGTAGGGCTACAAATTGAAAGTGTTTGTTCTTGAAGGTGAACCGAGGGGAGTTATTGTTACTTACCACTCACAGTCCCACGCTGGTCAGCACACTGTACACTAACTTATGCTGGAGGAGAAACAGCATAAAGCTGTTATGCCATCCATCTGAATTATTAGATCCAGTGTAAGGGGCATTCAGTGGGCAATCCCACATAGGGGGTTCGCTCGTCAAAGTCAGAATGTGGTTTGAATTCAGGTTTCACCCCTGGTGTCAGTAATAATCACTGACTGAAGTAATCCTTGCATCAGAATCTCACTAGTGGTGTCTGTCCTGAGATCCTTCCTGTGCAGAGTACACAGAACAAACAAAATTGGGAAGGGAAAGAGGCAGGAATAAAAGGGAAAGTGGGGGGGATCTTAGTCAGATCCTCGCTGCATCCTACATCCTGATATGAGACACCTTTTACCAGTGTTCCTATGTCTTCCATGACGTAAGAGAAATATATTACCCATAATCTCCTCCCATGTAAAAGAGCCATCTATTCCATGCATAAATTAGCTTTAAATTACAGCTCAAGTACACCTCAAACTAAAGTATTTAATACATTGCTTTTCCCTAAATTGCTTCATTTTTGCTATTGCACATTTCCAAGTTAGTTGTAACAAGTAAGAAGCACATGTTTATAGGGCACAGTAAAGCAGTGCACGATCCAATAATAAGTACATCATTTTAAAATTAAATGCTTGAAAGGAGATCAACAAAAGGGAAGTGAAAATATAGTAACATTGTTTATAAGAGCCAATTATCCTCATGTTAAGGAAAAAATTCCTTCCCAACTCCAAATCTGGCAATCACAGTAATTCCCTGGATTAAAAACCCACCTCCAGTTTTCCAGTACCCAGAACCTACAACATTCTTACACTGAAGGAAAGCATCCAAACCCCTTTTGAACTCTTTAATGCAATTAACCATGACAATTGAGTGTTGCATAACCTCACTGTTCTTACAGTAAAGACACACCTTCTATGCTGGTGTAGAAACTTTCTTACCACTATATATGCAGAGGATGCCCCTTGTTATGTTATACTTACAGTTCTAGGTGTAAATAGATTGTGGTATAGATCCCTGTACTAACCCCTGATATGTTTTTACATGGTTATTAGGTAATTTCTTAATCTTTTTTCTGGACTAAACAACCCCATTTTGATCATTTTTTTTGGTACTCTAGTTTGTCCATTCCTTTAGTACAGGAGTCTGCAAAGTGTGGCTCACAAGCCACTTGCACCTCCGAAGCCCAGCCCATGACCGCCGACTGCTCTTCTGATAGGCCGTCGGCAGGTCATGTGGTTGGGAGAGTGTACTCCTCCCTCCTCCAGCAGCTCACAAAATAGTTGTTGCCACTGGAGGAGGGAGCAAAATGGCTCCCTCCTCAAAGAAATTTTCCAATCCCTGCTTTAGTAGCCCCCCATTGAACCTGATCAAGCTCGAATACATCTTTCTTGTGCACAGGTACCCAAAACTGCACACAATATTCCATGTGTGGTCTGATGAGTGATTTGTAGAGCGGTATAATTATGTTCTCATCATGTGTATCTATTCCCCTTCTGATACACCCTATGATCCTATTTGCTTTAGCAGCTGCTGCTTGAAAGTGGTTGCTACAGTTAAGTTTATTGTCAACTAAAATTCTCAAAGGTACACCTGTTTCTACTGTTCTATTCCTACTCCAAAACTTGTATGTGCTAAAAGTGTCCTGGATGGTATACCTTCATTAAATAGTGATCTGCCACGTAATTTGATTTCAGGATCAACTTATGATCAATTCAAGGGCCTCATTTATCAAATATTATACAGCTGTGGTTCTACACAATTTACATTACTACCACATAATAAAACATATTTAGAAGACACACAGCTCACACTCATTACTATAAAAGGAGCTTTCAGGCACCATCACAGCCAAGTTATACCACTAATTAAATAGTAACGGTGGTCCCAAAATTAGGTGTCAATCATACAACTTGTACTTACTACGAAGAATCCTGAAAAAAAAGCTTTTTAGGATTCCTTTCATTAGCCCCCAAAAATTATTAATACACAGTTGTCGTAAAAGACTTTGTGCAATGTATTGGTCAACAGCAAAGGACATACCAAAAAACACCATTTACACGAAAAGAATTTTGCAATTATGAAATGCTATTTGGCAGGGTTACTAAAACCAAATCTTTACAGCTAGATAAAGTTCACTTTTGGGCCTCCCCTAACTTATCTTTGTGCCTCACAGTTGGAGAACCACTGGACTAACAGATATAGATAGTAGTGCAATGCATGAGAGGAATCTTCTGCACCTCAGTTCTACCCCTTAAAACAGATTTTTTTTCTTTTTACTACTTTGTGCTTTTTTTAAGTACTGTTTCCACCTTTTTCTAACATAGTTTTAGGTGCTAAAAATGATCAATGAAAAGTTCTATAACTAAAAAGAAAATGGACAATATTATGACTACATAGGTTTCTTCTTAAAAATGCGACTTACAGGACAAAAATTAGACTTGGTAGGAAATACAGCTTATAAAAAACAGTTGGTTTAGCTTAGCTGTATATTCCAGTTATAGCAGAACTCATACCTTATACCATGATAACTTATTCTTGCTTATAATGACAATTTCTATTAGAGACAAACATACAGCAGGTTGGTCAGACAGGCTTACAAAGGATACTATTGCACTGTAGATATAATTCCTCAAGCTGTGGCAAGTTCCACACACCTTCCAGACGTAAAACTTCATTGTTATCCACCTCAAGCACCTGGGAAAAAAATGAACACAATGTTATGCTAACGGAAAGTACTTCTTTAACCATCCCACTTAAATAAATCTACATGACACCAAAAAGATTAAGAATGCTTTCTTATATTGGTTGTGTGGGTGGGAAAGGAAGCAGCCCTGATAATGTACAGTAATTGTGACACATTTACACAAACATGAATTCCTTTCCATAAAACACCAGACAGATGGATGTAGAGATACTCTATACTTAAAGTTACAACAGCTCCCCTACCAATTAAAAATGCCTTCCACCACTGTTTTGGAAATAAATAAATAAAACATCCCAAATGGTTAAAAAAAAAAAAAATTATTTATAGAGAGGGAAAAATAAAAATAAATGATATCTTTGGTGTTTGAGGAAGAGGAATAAATATAAGTAAACCTTCTTCCCTTGCAACTTAAGGCAACAGGAAGCAGAGATGTATAAAAGCAATATGAAAAGGAAGGGTAAAGCAATTAAGGCACAATAGCATGTAGGACTTTACGCCCCCAAGTATGCATGGCTTCCAGATATTATCAACAAGGCAATTGAAGATATTAAATAGGTTTGAACTTCATAGCTCCCAAGAAAAAAGAAGATTAAGTCCTTAGAAAACAATGTCTACTATGATGATGAAGAAAGAATCTGGCAAAGGGTCTGGATTCATAAGGGTGGTTTACTTACTTTATGATTTTAAAACTAGGTTAAGGTCTCATGGAAGGGAAACATGTTTTGAGCTTTAAAGGGGATATAAAAGCTTGCTGGTGGTAGGGGTCATTCTGAGGAAGGGTATATACTTACCCATAACATTTTTTTCTCTAGCGGTGCATCCTGCTCTCTGTAAACCTGATCAATTTTTCTTCTACTGAAGTGCCATGATCCTCTTCACTTCCAACTTCCTCTTCAACATTGCTGAGTCGAGCATGTTCATGAGCAGAATTATGACCTAATACTGGTGGAGCTATCAGGATTTGGAGTATGTTAACAAGCCAAAATGTTTAAGCCAGGCTGATACTCCAGTATCATGGCACTTTTGGTATTAGAGGCAAAAACATAGACTAGGTCAAAGTTCCATAGTTGATTTAATCCATCTATGGTCAATGCTATCTTTAATCAGGAAAAGAACTTTGGTTGTTTTGTGTTTTTTCCCAGTGACAAAAGATTGATCTGCATAGTGCTCCATCTTTAACAAAGATTTGCTAACCTTTGATGTTTGTTCCCACTCTGATGGAGACTTAAAAACATTGTCTTTTTATTTCTGACTCTCTTGATGTAAAGGGCTGACAGGTTTGCAGAGGTGGGTAGTAACGCGTTACTTGTACTCCGTTACATTTACTCAAGTAGATTTTTGGAATACTTGTACTTTTGAGAGTAGATTAAATTTGAACTACTTTTACTTGAGTAGATTTTTGGTGAGAGTAACGGTACTTTTACTCCGTTACTTTCTGTACAACACACACGTTACTCTTTATAATGAGAACACGCATCACGCATGTCACCTGACTATGTGTGACCAATCAAGTGAAGTCACATGATCACCCACACAAAAACTGGTAGAATCCAGTTGAAAGAGGAACAGCATAAAGCATGGTGAATGCAACGCAAGAAGTTGGTGAAGAGGAGTCAGAGCACCCCTGGCCTCACATACAAGCGATGTTCACCTTACAATCTGCTAAAAAGAACAGTTATATCATGCGCTGTCAGCTGTATCTCCCAAAACATGTGGACATTTCAGCCTACAAGAACTCAACATCGAATTTAAGGAAGCACATTGCGGTAAGTTTGCTACATATATGAACAGAGACAGCTCTGGCTCCAATGGCCCCCTGGGCACCCCCCCCCATCCCCATCCCCCCATAATTTATTTACACGAGATGTTACTCTGGATTTACT
>WMED01027126.1:0-10684 GCA_019650415.1 Pipa parva | reverse complement strand
GTAACACTGACAGCTTCCCAGTCAGTTACTGAGGAAGCTGTCAGTGTTTCTGGCTGGGGAGACTCAAAGAGCATATGCTTTGAGCATCCCAGCATTTAAGCAATCAAGTAAGCCGGCTTCAGAGGACTGCCTCCCAGACCCAACACTACAGCAGCTGATATCCGAGTGTCTGGTTGGCAGGAAGATACACAGAGGGACAGCATTTAATAGGTAAATATTTTTTAATTAATTTAAATGACAAAGTTGTTTATTCTAGCATACTATGCTAGACTAAACAATGTCATTTTTTGATGACGGGTGCACTTTAAGGCTAGATTCACACTAGCACATGATGCGCAGCTAGTGTGAAGAGAAAAAAATGCTCTGGCGTATTTTTCTAATGTTCCTACCAACGACAGTGTGAACGCTCCCTTGGCGTTCGCAGCACTTCCTATGTGGTTGCATTTTGTGTGCGGCGTATCATACGCCAGCCAAAATGCGACATACAGTGTTCTGGACCCAGTGTATGCGCTTCATACGCTAGTGTGTCCAGAACTAGGGAAGTACTATCGGCTTTCATTGAGCCATCTTTTTTTCCACAATAGCATATGATGCGCTGCGCATCATACGCTAGTGTGAACCCAACCTAATGGTATAGAAAAATTTCCAGTCCAAAGGTATTTTTGGAGCTCCATAATATACTATACTATATATACTATACTACAGTACAATACAGTATTACTATAGTATATGCATTTAAAGCATTTTCATTTTTTGGTGTTACTGTTCTTTTAAGTTAGTTTAGGCTCCACTTATTGGATTTAAAGTTGTTACTCTACTGATTAGACTTTAAGTTGTTATTCAACTGATTTAAGTTGTTACTCTACTGATTAGACTTTAAGGGGGTAATTCAGGAAAGTCCTAATTTACCTGCCGATCCTTCGATTCACTTTACAGAGACTGCACACTTTAAAGGTACTTCGGCGAGGCGACTCGGGTGGTCGCGAGGTGAGCCAAAGTACCTTTAAAGCGTTCGCTGATCTCCGCGTGCAGTCTCTGCGAAGTGAATCGAAGGATCGGCAGGTAAGTTAGGACTTTCCTGAATTACCCCTTAAGCTCTACTGATTTAATTTGTTACTTTACTTATTAGACTTTAAGGGGGTAATTCAGCATAGTGCAAACTTACCTCCTGATTCTTCACATCAGCTCGCAGAGACTGTTACACGCTCGCTGATGTCCTACACGCGGACTTCAGCGAACGCTTTAAAGGTATTCCAGTCTCGGCGAGACCACTCGAGTCGCCTCATGAGACTGGAATACCTTTAAAGCGTTTGCTAATGTCTGCGTTTAGGACATCAGCGAGCACATAACAGTCTCTGCGAGCTGATGCGAAGGATTGGGAGGTAAGTTCGCACTACGCTGAATTACCCCCTAAGTTTGGGAAGTCTACCCAAGCACTCTAGGAAATTGCCTTTTACTCACTCTTGTTGGGCAGTGCTTGCTTGAGGCCAGCTTGTCCTTGTGCTACTATTCATGAATCTAATGTATGTATGTATGTATGTATGTATAATTTTATTTATAAAGCGCCACAAATTTACGCAGCGCTGTACAATTCAACGATTCAAGTACAATACAAACAAGGGAAAAGTGCATTAAGCAATACAAGTAAAATAAAGCAAGGGTACAACAAATTAAGTGCTAGGTAGTGATTGACACAAGTGGTTGGAGGTCCCTGCCCCAAGGAGCTTACAATCTAAGTGATGCTAAATGCTAATGCTAAAAGTAAGTTATGGCCTCTCCAAGAAACACTTATCAGCAGGACACTCTGTTCCCAGGGTGTAACCCCAGTGGGTATTCTTCCTTCCAGGTACCTCTTTAAATCCGTGGTATCACCTTTGTCTCTAAGACAAGCCCTCTCTACCCTCTAACACATTGTTTAGGAAAGGGTTTTCCAGTTCCCTGATCCAGCAAAGGTTTGATGGAGGGTGGGTGGTTCAATACGTGTGGCCGGCCGTGTGATGGTGATGGGCTTCCTGTGCTCGCATCACCATCATGTGGATCTGCAGTGGTCCGCAGCCTGGCATTTGGGGACCTCTATATTAGAAATCTTCTAGTCTCCTATATTAGAAAATCACTATAGCTGAACTTCAAGATCTACATCTCTAGATGGCAGCAGCTAACCATTTATTCCATATTAAATTCCTTAAAGTGCACCTGTCACCTCAACACTAATACTAATTTAGGTTGTACTAATGAAAAAAATGTACCTTTTGATGTACCTCATCTTCCCTGTCAGCCTGCCTTTTCTTTCCTGAGTGTGGGTGGGGTTAAATAATGATTGACATTATAGCTCCTCCAATCAGATCCCTTAAATCACGATCTAGCAAGAATCTGATTGGAGGAGCTATAATGCTAATCATCATCACCTGACCCAGGAAAGAAAAGGCAGGATGACAGGGAAGATGACAGAGAGAAATGCTGTTTAAAGGTACATTTTTTAAAATACATACATATTTACAAAAACATTTATTTTATTAGTAGAACCTAATTTAGTATTAGTGTTTTGAGGTGACAGATGCACTTTAATAAATCATTACAGCAATAAAGAATCACTATGCAATGAAATGTGTTTATACACATTTCCACGCGAAGGCATTGTTTTTAACCTATGTACATTTTAACTATGCATTAATAAAGGATTTACTACCCATACTGGAGTGCTGGAGATTATATCTTCATTTATGCTACAAGCCGTTCTGCTTCCTCCGACGCACCCGCACACCTATTACACAGCTGGAAATTGTAGCGGTTAGTATCACATTGTTTCTACACACATTTCCACACACATCTAGCCATGGGGGAGGGGGGGGGAGGTTGGGGTACTAGGGCCTGTGGGGCACTTTATTGGCTGCAAGCTGGTCAGCCACTGCAGACAGTGGAGGGGGAGAGAACAAACCCAGGTCACATGTGCTTTTGGGTCATGTGACCCATCGTAACACAGAATCCTTCCCCCAGTGCCTTGTGGGAACCTCCCCCCAGCTGGTGAGCAAAGTACTGTAGGTGCAGTGGAGTAAGGCACCACCATAGATACTAAATTAACGGAGAACTATTATGTTAAAACAAATTTACCTGATCGTTTTAGCAGCAGTACACTATTGCTTCTAGATCAGCAGTCAAATCTCGATCCACAGCCCAGGATCATGAGATGAATACCTTCCCCGTACCAGGTTACCTCCTGGATGTGTGAGTGACGTTGATCATCACATAGTTCCCGTCCCCCTCCTGAATTCTGCCGTATCTAGCCAACTGGGCATGCACACATTGAAACAGTCCATGAAACAGTGAAAGTAACTTTTCTGACTGTACCATCTTAGAATGTATTAACAGTGTAGGACAGCGGTGGCAAACCAATGGCATGCTTGCTTACCTTAATCCCCCCAGCGAGTGAGCTCTTCTTCTGTGCAGGCTGCGGACCCGACTTGACAGTTTTCAGGTCGGATCCACAGCCTACACTGAAGGTGCGCTCGCTCGCCAATAGGATAGCATGCTGAGGCTCTTTCAGAGCTCCTCCCCGAGGCAGGTGTGATGGCATCACTCACCAGCACCTGCACTTTGATGCTGAAAAGGTTCGCTGTCACTGGTGTAGAACAGGGTAGTCCTACTTTAATCTAAGAATTACATTTTATGTGGGTAAGTCCAACCTCTTTGGCCCTGCAGGATAATCCTTTTGCACACATCTGAATGGGGGATTTTTCATTCTTTCTGTTCAGTCAGCTGCAGCTACACTGAAAATTCTAATCAGCACAGTGGATGATAGAGTTGGAAATTAAAATGTCACAGTAATGACTTATTAAAGATATTTTAAATGTTTGCAATAAATGCAGATTCAATTGCAATCTCTGAAAGTCAATGTAAAAATGTGTTTTCACTATGTTAACTGAGAGAAAAATAGCACATTTAATAATAAGGCCTTGTACGTTTATTTCATACCAGCCTTCTATTCCTAGCACTGATGGCTTTCCAGAAGAGGCACTTACTATTGCAATCTGGTTAATCTTGCCTGGACTATAAGCTTATTCAGAGATCACTCTTTCCATTCTGCTCTTTTATGTAATTTGGTTCATTGTGATAAAAGGCCAAGTGTGTGAGACCTATTTCTCAGTGATAGAGAATATGTGCATAAATAAAAGAAAATGGTACAATGCTTGCTGTAACAATTATATGGGTAACATTTTTGAAACTAAAATATATTTATTATATATTTATTAATATAGTATGCTCAGGCATTTTCCAAACATGGCCCCCCAAGCTTTTGCACTACACCTACGAGTTAAGCTTACCTTTTATAGCTGTTTAAAATAACAGGAAAACATATACCAAATTACACTTTTTTTGTATCGCTTTATAACCACATATAAATTCATCATTCTGTATTTCAAGTTGCTACCAGCAGATGGCAATATAATAGAATAGAATAGAATAGAATAGAATTCTAAATGATGATCACATGAATTGTTTGTGCTATAAGAATGATAAAATTCCCTCAGTTCCACTCAGGCTGACTTCCCAAGAATTATATAAAAAATAAAGGGGATTATTGGTTAAAGTTCAAATAATTGCATCTTTTCATGCTTCCCAGTATTAACATATTGAGCAAACTGTGCGTTGTGGAGAATATGTGACCAATTTCAATGCTTCTGACGGTAGCAGACTTACGAAGCTCTTCGCTTCACTTTGCATGCTCATTCACAGTTAATTGGCCTATTGACCAAGCAGCAGCATCTGTAGAAGTTTCAAATTTATTTTTTGATTGAAAATATACTTTATTAAATCATAAAATATACAATAACAACAAAAAATCTCAAACGGTCATACAAAATACAGTTCATACATAAAAGCATTTTCACTTGTAAAGCAAAACATTATACATAAAATACAACAAGTGTCACACATTAAGCACAATGATTGATTTACACATTCAATCTAAAAAACATTTCAAATCCAGGGGTGACTTGGGGAGGGGGTTGGGGCAGTGGGGGGTGGGCAGGGGGCAGGGGCAGTGGCGAATTTGGACAGGCAGACTGCTCTATATTCACCTGTTTGACTTTGCCAGATCAGAGTTGCAAATTGAGGGGTTGATGGCAGGACTCCAGTGTTGCATTCAGTCAAAAGTGACAATAAAGACAGCAACCAAGTAACAACACGACCTAAGGACAAGGTGACAAAAATACATATATTAATGTATTTACAGTTAGTGGGATATGGTGAAGATGACATCATTGCACTTTACTGGTCGAATTCACTTCACTTTGCATTCTGCTACCCAGCATCTGTCGCCGTTCGCTTGTTCGCCAAGCCTATTCACCGCTTTGTTAATAAGGAGAAGCGAATTTGCAACTTACCAGTATAAAGTCACAAATTGATGCATAGAGAATTCGACAGATGCATTCGCACTTTAGCCAATAACCTCTAGAGTCTATTCCCAAGAGCTTACAATTTATTTAGAATCTCTTACTTCTGAATATAACTTATTTTTCTATCACCTCATTTTTCTTCATGTGCAGAGGGCTGATTTGATGTAAATGTAATTTTTTCTTTTATTACAGTCAAATCTTATGAACAATTCTAACATGCCTGGCAGTGGCTGATTTAGGCTCTCTAGCGCCCCCTCCCAGGGAAAAGCAGTGATTGGCCATTGCTGCCCTTAGATATAAATTATGATGCAGGATGTTGTGTCTCAGAGTTCCATTTGGGATTCAACCTGGTAAGAAGGGGTAACAGAAGAAACCTTCTGACTTTCTATAAATTTGCACATCACTGATACTCGTCACATGGACCTGATGATGATTTACAGTAAGTACTCGGACACAGCACAGTGTCACAGAGTGGGTCCACCATCCTGTCCCATGATGTCACTGCTAGGCACTGCACCTGGCCCTGTCACAATGGCCCCCAGAGGTCAATTTTTTTATATAAATGTAAAGCTTTCCCTGGGTCCCTGTACAGTGAAACTTCTGCCCCTACTTTTCTAGTGTTGGCAGTTAAAGTGATTGTTTGCTGCTGCTTCCATCAAAATCAATTGCTTCAAATTGCTTTTATCTGTGGCAATTAAAATGTGTCATTTTGTGGAGAAATCCACTGGTATGGAACAGAACAAGCAACCTCGTTTCCCTAACAGAGAATGATCGCTCTGGGACAGGAGTCCCTAACCACCTTTCCGCAGGATCCTTGGTGCCAGGCAGCATGCAAAGAAAGCACAGGAACATGCTTGGCACCCAATGACATACTATATTATAAGTTAAGTTTATTTATCAAGGAACAACTTCAGCAGCCATAGTGAATTCGTATTACTTTGTGTCCCTTCGCTCCACAAATTTGCGACGTCTTATTCACTAAACAGAGCACTCCCTTAGCAAAGAAATTAATGGCTTCAAATGCTATTTGATGTGTAGTCAATAGAACAGTTGTGGGTGCGTTGTGATTTGAATTTGTTAAAGAAAAGTAAAGTGATGTCATTCACCCATTATTCCCATGGATCTGTTTAAAGGGGAAAGTTTCTCTCTAACTGTAATATTCTTAGATTAATGTAAAAAAAATTATTAATAGGCAGGATTCATTTTGAGTGTTCAATCGCTTTCCTCCAAACAGGAACCCTGTCATCGGCCCCCTAATTCGCCACTTTAATCTAGCGAAGTCAAACTGGGGAATTCAGAGCAGTATGACTTGGCAAATGACCACCTTTCCGCACTCTGATGCTTGATAAATAGCTGAATTTCCTGTGGATACGCGTGTGAAGATATGTGTAAGTATACAACCATAATAAATTGTTGAATTGGTCACGAATTTGCCACATTGTCAAAAATAACAGAGTTTGATCAATACAAGGAAATGAGAAAGTCTCGAATGAATACGAATTGGAGGCGCGTGTATTTGCTGCTTCCCGATGTTCGCTTACTGAGCAAACTGTGTGTGCGCATGCACAGGTACTTCTGCTATTGACTAAGTGGTGGAATTTGTCAAAGGAGTGAATGTGACTAGGTGTACTACTCTGAATACACCTGACTGACTTCCCACATCAGACTGGTGAATTAGAGGGCTAATTGCAGGTATCCGCATTCTATCTAACTGACTATGTCACACAACGCATCCGACAGCAATTGCTACTGTCTGCTTGTTTGACAAGACTATTCGCTGCTTAGTTAACAAGGAGAAGTGAATCCGCAACTATTTTGGTGATGCGACTCAAATTGTAGTGAGGTAAATTTGAATTCACCCTGTAGTCAGTGTGTTTATACAACTGTTATGACACTGATGAATATGCTCCCATATTCTCTTGCTATCACCTGCTCTGTGCGTCGCACCCCAACATCCACCCTCTCTTTTAGCTTATTGGAAAACTGCTTATGGTTTACGGAACAGCATATTGAGGTAGATCCCTGCTGAGTGTGCTTGATGCAGTGAAACTGAGTTAATTTAGTCAAAGCACACCAGACTTACAAAACTGTCAGCTTTCATTTCAGCTTCATTAAGTTTAGTTTCTGTTCAATATTACACTTTCATCAGACAGACAGTATACAACTGAACCAGTTTTTTTTTAAATTTTACTTTAATTTCTCCTTATTGCTTTGTCCCTGTCTGTCTGCCTTATTTACAACCAAAAAAAAGCAATATTATTATTTTACATCCCTTTTATCCCCTCCTGTATAAATACTATATCGTTAGTACAAATCATTACTGGAAGGCTGGGAAATTTGGTGCTTCTGCTTGTTTGGTTGTATTTTTTCTTATTTATACAGTTTTAGGGTTTCAGCTCCGTCGTTTTACACAGTAACAGACAGCTCTGTCCTCATTTTAACTTGCTAAGAGCTGAGAAAGTGCCAATCAATCCAACTGAAATGTCATCCCTTACTTAACTACGTGATGGATGGTCATGCGTGAAATGATGGTTTTAAGCCTGCTGCAACTGGCCTCTATAGCAAACGCTAGCACATTTTCTCTCTTATCAGAAGTGAAGTTATATGCAGCCTCTGCACTGCTACCACAACCCTTGATGAATTAAGATGTTGATTTTTTTTTTTATCTGTTTTAATGCTTCATTCATTTCCTTGATATTAACATGGGTAGAAATACTTTGTTGCTGAATGGGACTTTGTGTAAAATTGATTTTTAATACGTATTCCTGACTTTTAAAATTTCATCAGAGCTGTCAATATGAAATGGGAGCCTTGGGAGGACGGCAGGGACATGTTTCTGATGAGATGAGCATATTTTGCATTACTTGTACAGCTTAGCAATATTTCTGTCTGCATCTTTAATTAACACTGTAGGGAGGAAGAAATTCCAATGATGTTAACCCTTCCCTCTTCAACATGGCTGCTGCCCATGGTTCTACTGATTGCTGGCAGCCCAAACCTTATTCAACTTCATTAAAACTAGCTTATATCCAAAACAAAACTTGAATTCAACTATTAATCAGCCACATATAGTCATTAACATTCAACATTTTTAAAATAAATCCACCATAAAATGGGGGAAAATAGGTGAAAGCTGTGATACATCAAAGTCTTAGGCAAAGAGGCCATATTGGAAACAAGTTGCTTAACCACAAATGAACCTGTACCTACATTATAGTCACTGGTACTTAAACTTATGTAGTAGGGGGTCATTACTTTCAAACAATTCCCACGGAACTCACACCTTTAAGGAATAACAAAACCATTAGTTAAAACACTGACAATATAACACGACACACCTCTTTCAATGTACTGGTCCACTTTGCCTAGGACACTCCACCAAACACCTGAACTGCAACAAAGGTTATTTGTGAAGATCCGTTTTAGAAACCAGGTTAATTAAAATAAATTAGGGACGGGGAAACAGCACACTATTTTACAGCACTCTGCCCTGTTCTGCTCATTACCTGTTTGAACTGGTAGATGTGAATTTGCCAGTTAAAGAGAGTCGCAATAGACTGCTACTGTCGCAGTCGCATGTTTGTAATGAGAATATTGTCGCAGTCACGACTTTACTATGGAAAATTGTCACGGTTGTGACTTTACAATGGGAAAATTGTCGTGGTCGCAGATTTTCTATGGGAATTTGCTGTTTGAGAATTCAACAGTCGAATTCGCACCTCAGTGAAAATCCCCCTTAGTCTTTACAAATCAACAACCCAATCCTTATCAAGTTAACAGCTTTGCTCTCAGGTTAGTCATGTGCCTTCCCATTTACAGGTATCTGATTTTTTTTTGGAGGGGGGGGTGGACGAGGATCAGCTGTATGGTATGGAAACTTAGCATATATTCATGCTGCATGGATGAATGCTATAGAAACTCTCTGATGATATATAGTAATGAGTCGCATATAGAAAAAAAAATAGCTATTCAGCATGTGTAGCGTATAAGTTAAGTTGATTAGTTCAGTCATTAACCTTTTGCATCACTGCAACCAATGAAAGAAAAGTCCTGGTACCAAACTATACATGCTGTTAATTACTTTAATTACTAAATAAAAAGGAATATTGAATTTAGTTTACTCTGCACATAACTGCACACTCATATCCAATGATTGGAGTAAATATATAAGTAGACTAATTACAGGAATATTTCACTACAGAACTACGGTAACCATCAAGGTGACACGACCAGCTAATTGCAGAGCCTTGTTACTGTTTTAGATTGATTGCTAATCTGTGCTAGGGCAGTGGTATATATAGTGGACTGATGGCTGGGGTGTTTTTCACCACAGAAACAATGAACAACAATAATATTGCAGGTTCACTGAGGTCTATAACTGAGAGGATGCAGACAAACAGAATACTGAGATCTTCCATTCCTTTATACATTCATAGAATTACCTTTGTTCATTGATCTGGATTTATTTTCAGCTTACCAGGAATAGGCATGTTTATAATTTTTATATATTTGTTCCTTAATCTTTGGTTTGACCTTGTTACAGGCCTGCAGAACGCTTTCTCTCAGCGGATCCATTCATTATTAGTATTTCTACTACTGGCTAGATGTTTATTTTACCTGACAAAAGTGGAAAGTTTTAATATCTGCCTTGACGAACATCCTTGATCTGGAACAGACTTTAGAAATCCTTCCTGGATATTTCACAGATAGTACTATGAGTTGTCTTAAAAAAAACCTATAAAGAAACATAATAAATAATTCATCAGTAAAATTACTGTGAGTAGTTTCACAGAATAAATATTATGTTATTACTTCCATATTCTATATTTCCACCCCATGTGTGCAACACAATGAATTTTATTTTCAGTCTAGCAGTAAGCTTACTATCCTCGATGGTCATTCAGACATTTGTACTACTAACGTGTAAACATATGTAGGCAATCACAGGTCATAAGTATTCTCCCTTCAGAACCAGCCTGCAGCCTGTGCATATAGTATAGCTCAATGTATGTATTAGGTTGGGAAAGGCTTGTTGTGTTGATAGGAGAGTGAGGGGGTAATTCATCAAGCAGCGAAGTGAGCTACGATCCGTTCGGCTCACTTCGCTAATAGTAGTATGCGCATGCTGATGTCCTGTATGCGGACATCAAAATGAAAATTGCTCCGGCACTCCTTTGTAAATAAAAACTTGATTTTATTGCATCTTCAAAATTCATGCCATGAATAAGTGTCTATCGCACGAAACGCGTAGGCTGTATTGTTTTTATTTTTATTTTTGAAGATGCAATAAA
>WMED01027125.1:0-10684 GCA_019650415.1 Pipa parva | reverse complement strand
CAGAATAACAGCTGCTGAAGTCACTGCCTTTTTTGCACACAGAATAACAGCTGCTGAAGTTACTGTCTTTTTTGCACACAGAATAACAGCTGCTGAAGTCACTGCCTTTTTTGCACACAGAATAACAGCTGCTGAAGTCACTGTCTTTTTTGCACACAGATTAGTTCAGAATGTTAAGTTTTACAGAATCTGTTTTTTCATTTATCACATCATAGATGTTTATACAGAAAATGTCACTTTACTGCTGATCATTTGCTTTTCCCATAGTTAAATGAATTCATTAACTCTAGACACCAGCGTTTTGTTAACAACAAATGACAATAAATGCACAAAAAAAGAAAGAAAATGCCTTCCCTTTCGACTACATCTTGCCTTGCTATGAACCTAGGTGGTCATTGGGATGTGTGACGGCAACCATATACCTCCACTTTTATATATAGTTATTTTTACTTAACATCACACAAACACCTGGATGTTTTCTCAAGTTATTCAGAAGTAATTTATTAATAACCTGTAATAGCTCCAAAGTGTTTCACTAACTGTCTTAAAAAGGAATGTGTGTCATCACTGGCCAATTGATAAGAAAATGCCCACCATCCCAACATATATTATATATTATTAATAAATAGTATCTTAGATTAGAAACAATATTCCCCATTATAATACGAGTACATTATATGTGTGACGTCACAATGAACAGTATAATTTCCTATACAGCCTTGCTGCTGGTACAGCACAAAGTAAGTAGCCTCGGGTGCTACACATCCACACACACTTTTTTCTTTTGAACTCACAGAATTCACTCAAAGCTGGCCTGAAGATCAGGTTCAAAGAAATAATGATGCATAACTATACATTATCAGGGGAATCGCTATAATGTCCTGATCGGAAATTATTATAGAGCATTGATTCCCTGGCACCACATAACTGGAGACCTGATCAAAAATGGATGAATCAACCACATACTAACTGTTGCCGATAATAGGCATGAGTATGTGTATATTTTTTATGTCCATACATTTGTGTGCATTACCTTTACATCACTGGTAATGCTTTATAACTCCCTTGCTACAGCTAACTTTTTATACTAAATTTATTAATGATCCCCAGCAAGTCCCTAATCTTGTGAAATTTCCGGAGAATCTGCTAAGGATGGAGTAGAAAGGACAGGAGAAGATGTTGTCATTTATATTTATGAGGATAAACTGGAAATAAACATAAACACACTAAGATTCACTGGGTACAATAATGTCTATATACCAGGAAAACAATATATTATCTGTATAAAATGTGTAATACTCAGTCCCGTAGGAATAGATGTTGGCAGGTACATTTTCTGACATTACAGAGAAAGTGGAGGTTATAATTATAGATGACTTTAATGTTCCTAACAAAGTGTAATGCTGATACTGCAGTCACAATTAGTAGCAGGATTTTTTAATATCCATGACTCGGGGACATCTGCAAAAACAGATTAGATTTTTTTTTTGAGGGGGGGGGTGAGATAAACTATTAAATGTTTATTAAATACAATTAGCATTCACTTAAAGCCTTATGATGGGCTTTTTCCTATTACCTTTTGGAATGAACCTTGAGATTTGTGGCTTTATACACAGGGACCATGTAAAATAGCATCACAGTCCTTTTTCTATTTATAAGGTATATAGTGTTGTATGTTCCAGGATGTCATTCTAATAAATCACTAGTCAGTTTATTAAGGACTTTCTAGTGGCAGTGATTCAATCTGGACAGGCAGCAATACAGAGCAAGTTAATAAATTATAATTGCCCACACTGCACACAGACAAGTGTGATGAAAAGCATGTATATCCAAGCACTCTGTAAAGCAAGAGAAAGCTGAATGTCTGCTTCTAACATAAAAGGAAAGAGAAAAATAAACTGATATATACAAAAATAAAAAGACAGATACACTGGTATGATAGCATGAAATAACCACAATACATTGCAGTGCGTGTGATGTGTATATATACAGTGCGTTTCTAGCTAAACAAGGATATCTGAATCATACTGTACAGGGCTGCCATCAGAAGTCATGGGGCCCCTCACAACCTGACAAATGTGGCCCCCCAAACATGTCTACTTGCATTGATCAGTACCAGTAAGCCACAGCCTTCATTTGTCATTACTCACAAATCTACATTTGACTGTGTAGCTGGACCCCTACCTAGTTGCTTTATAGGCAAAATATGTCCCTTGCCTAAACATAAATGTAATTAATCATGTAAAGTATTAAGGAATAACTTTAGAGTTGTGTTCACTGACATTGTAAATGCCAGCCAACCTAGACTGGCGCTAAATAATACCCAAACTACCTTACCCGACTATATATTTTCACCTTCACTTAGAAATAATGAACTTGACTGACGCAGATGAACAGCAGTGCACTTTGTGCATCATTTATCTCAGCAATAGTATGTGTGGCTTTCAAAATGCTAGTCAACCTAACACTAGAGTTACCTTTCAGATATATAAGCTGGTATGTAGTTGTTAATGTCATCTTTCTTTCTTCCTCAGTTCTGATCGATTGATAGAAGAAACTATAAGGTAAGAATCCTAAAACTTTTATTGCTTCTTACAAATAAATAAACAACTCTCCAGTGACATAAAATATACAACACCTGTAAACTAAGCCTCTTACAGATCTCCAACACCCATTCATTTGGGGGGAGGAGTGCTAATGTTTTAATGTGTTTTTCCCAGTGTTTTTTGTTTTGTTATAATTTATGTTTGCTTCCCTTCTAAATGAATCTTGGTTAATCTACCAGTGGCTTCGTAGTATCTCTGTATTTATCTACTCTGAATCCAAAGTGAATGATCTACATTTTCTTTATAGAAGAACTATAGCCTGCTGCTCTGCTCTCTTTTGTTCTTCACAAGTGTTGTGATCCTTTTCACTTTCTGTTCCGGTGTGTTTCTGCAAATTGAGCAAGTGCAGTAGCATAATTCTGATGTAAAACTGGAACTGTTCTTGCTCAGTTTGCTGAAACACATAGGAACAGAAAGTGAAGATGATCACAGCACTTGTGAAGAGCAGAAGAGATTGTCAAGGTTTACAGAGAGCAGGAGGCAGCACTGGACTGTAAAACACCTACCGGTAAGTGTTTTCACCCTTAAGATCAGCATTGATCCCTTATAAGCTGTACTTGCTGCTTCAATTCCAACAGATTGCTTCCAATAAGACAGTTTTCAACTTAGTTACAAATGTGCTTTTACCGTAGACATAAGGTTGTCATTTTATTTACTATTTCTTTGGAACAGTTTTAAATTAGAACTAAAGTAAAAAAATTAAAAAAAGAACTGTTAAATAATACTGAGCCAATTGATTACAGTCACAGCATGAGCTGTGCTGTAATTAGCCAGCACTCGATGCTTCCTTCACAGCACTGGCTGACTGACTGACAGCCAGCACAAAGCTCCTCCCACCTTGTTTCACCTGCGGTGAAAAATGGCTTAAACATCATCACGTTCATTGCAGGGGTAATGAGAACGCACCCCGCAATGAGCGTGATGTATGAGCCCATTGAATCAAGAAGAAGGAGCTGCGCGCTGGCTTCTGTGACAGACAGTGCTGTGAAGGAGGCATTGGGGGAAGCATCGGCTGTCGGCTAATTACAGCATAGCTTGTGCTGTGACTGTAATCAATCGGCTCTGTATAAGGTAAATGTTTTAACAGTTATTTTTTATTTTTTCACTTTAGGTAGCTTTTAGTGAACTTAAAATATTTCTGCAACCTTACCATGTTTTTGCTTAAGAGATCCATTCTTGTTTCTCTCTAATGGATTCATGATCAGAATTTCTTAATATCCAATTAGAAGATTTACTAATGAATGTTGGAAGGTTTTCCTTTCTGTAATTCCCTGGAAATCATGTTTCCTTTTTTTGGTATTATTGCAGCTTAGATCTGCACCAGACAAAAGCAGTAGATTAGATTAAGGACTTGGACCTCAGTGGTTAGCAATGCAGCACTGGGGTTCTGGATTCAGTTCTACCCAGGGCATCATCTGCTTGGAGATTATATGTTCTTCCCATGCTTCCCACAATCTAAAGTAATTCTGCTAAGTTAATTGGAGTGTGAACAGACTGTCCATAGTGTGTATGTGTGAGGGATTGTGTAGGGAAATAAGATTATAAGATCTATAGTTGCAAGCATTGATGTAAATGAATCGGCACTGTAAAGTGTTGTGTAATCTGTCAGCACTATATAACTATCATAAATAATGAGGAGTTAAGTGCAGACACAATAATGGTCAAACAAATACAGATTTGAGTAAAAAAAAAAAATAGCATTTGTTTGGTCAGCATCAGTCTAAATAACTGAGCCCAGAGTCTTGTTGTACCACTCAGCTTTGCAGGTTACTAAATGCCAAACCCCAGACAGCAGAAACTAATAGATGGAAGCTGGGTGGGAACATTGTCTCTCCTTCCATTGATTGCCTTCCTTTTCGAGCTATGGCTTTCTGTGGATAACAGATCTGCAGGGCACGCCAGATCGATGGAAGGGTTGCTAAATTGGGGAGAAGGGATAGATGGCTCATTTAGTGTGCCCTTACTGTTAACATTTCTGTTCATCTGAAACTATAGATCTTGCCATCTGTGTTGGCACCATATTTCAGAGATATTGAAATAGCAATTAGATGTGTTTTTCCAAAGCCTTACAACTGGGAAACTCATACCAGATATGTGTTAGAAAATGCAATAATTACAGTCTAGGACAGCTTGGCAATGTGTAAACTTAAGTAAAGATACAGTGTGCATTGTGTTCCAGCTGTGAGCATAAAGGTGCATGGTCACTTAGTGGGCATGGTCTAAGGCATCAAGCTTAATATGTCTAAGAGCTCCAGAGATGTAAACCTGGCAGTGGTGCAGACACTGGAGTTACTTCACAGCCTTGTCACATTGAAGTCTGCATCAGTGCTGTCCCATTGGCATTTTCACCACACTAACCACTGCCTGCCTAAAGATGAACAGGTTTATGTAATCAAAAAACCTTCAGCCACTTGTTCCTATTAGATGACTAAAGTCCTTGTTGCATTTGAGCTTGAAAGTTAAGAATGCACCAGGTTACAAATGCTCTAAGGTAACCTTGGCTGCCTTACAGATACAAATGTGCAAATTTAAATGTTACAACAATTGTCCTTAGCAAAATGACTGCCTCTATAAGGAAAACACACGTGAGAAGAAGTTGGAATTTGATTCCAAAACTTGGAATAAACATTGGGATTTGGTCAATCCCAGATTCTGTGCATTCTCTCGTAAAGATGCTGATTTTGCAAGAACAAGTGCATAAAGTATAATAAACATGACATTAACAGTTTACTGGCAAGCCAAGAAAAGACATTTGAACTTCAGCTTACATCATTTCCCCTTAATGTGAATGGTGCTGTGCAGCTGTCTGTAGACTAATTTACAGCATTAACCTGTATTAAGTGAAAGCAATGTGTGCTGCTCACATAGCAAGCCCTGTTATAGGCTCTTATTGCAACTATCGGTTCAATGCGCTCCTTATTTTTTCTCTTCTAACATATGCATTTGATGAGTGGGGCATTAGCTTAAGAATGAAGCATTTTTAATAACAGCAGTGTTTTTTGACTAAGAGTAGTAGCATAGTTTTAAGTCTGCACACCCAATTAATATATATATGATATATGTATTCATAAGTCTTGGTTGCAAAAAGCCCACTGGACTACATCCATTGTATAAACACAAAAAAAATCAGTAAGGCATTTCCACACCAGTCTTACCTTCCTCTCAACTTTTTATTGCAGTGAAGTTTCTGTGCTGTCAAGAAAGTGTAACACAGCACCGAAAGTTGCAAAGTCAGTAAGACTGGTATGCATATGTCTTATTGATTCCTTTAGTAGTAACAGGAAAAAACTGACTTCCATTAAAGGAGAACTAAATGCTCTGTTCCCAGAGGTGATTCCGAAGGGTGTTTTTAACACTCACAGATGTGCTCCTTCATTCCAGCAGTGCCTTCTACTTGCCTCAATACTGCTCTTGTCTTCTCTGTGCAGGCTGCAGTCCTCTTCACTTCCCCTTGAAATTCCACAAACAGCAAGAACAGAAGCAGAACTCCAAGAATATTGCTTCTGCAGCTTCCAAGAGGAAGTAGGAAGTGAAGAGAATTGCAGCTGGGACAGATAAGTCAAGAAAAGCAGCATTGAGACAACTAGGAGGCAGTGCTAAAGTGAAGGAATACACCAGTGAGTATTAACCCCCCTTCAGTATCATCCCTGGTAATATGAACATTTAGTTCTCCTTTAATTCTGATAAAGTTTTATTTACTTTATTCTCATTGCACTAGGGAATGTGCTTTACAGTATTCAGATAGCTATCTGCTTTCTGTCTTCTGTTAGAGAACAGCAGTGAAGATTTGGTGAGCTTTGCCAGTATTAATACATCACCAGGCTTTAAACAGTAGATATATTGAGAATTGTTCTCCTCTGAGAGACTTTTATTACCTCTAGATTACCCAAGATTTCCTAAGATTTCCTTAGACTTTCAGAGTATAACTTTGTCAGTTTAATAGAACCTGGTCCTCTACAAGTTGGTATGGTTGTATGTATGTATATATATATTTTTATTTATAAAGCACCACTAAGTTATGCAGTGCTGTACAATCCAACAATACATTTATAATACAGACAAGGGAAAAGTGGGTAACAAACAACAAGTGAAATAAATTACAAGCATATAATCAAGAAGATACATCACTCCAGGCCAGGCCATGATTGAAAGAAGAGGATGGAGGTCCCTGCCCCATAGAGCTTACAATCTAAATAGGAGGAAGTCTTACATAAACAGATAGAAGGGTAATAAGTGCAGTAGCATAAAGTGCCAGTTCATTTGGCTATAGGTGCAAATTAAATAAGAAAATAAATTAAAAATAAAACAAATTGTTTTTTTTAGAATAAATAGTTGCTTAAAGATAAAATATAGACATGAGAACCAGTGCTAGTGCTCAAAGAGATAAGATTTCAATTTAGTTTCGAAGATATTGATGGATTGCTCTTGGCAGAGGTAGAGAGGTATAGCATTCCAAAGCATGAGAGAGAAGGGTTTAAGACAAGAATGGGCAGTCTTAGTGAGAAGCTTATGAAGAAAGTTGCCATGTGAAGAGTGGAGTTGACGGATAGACGTATACAAGCAAACAAGGGAAGATATGTAGGGAGGGGCAACAGAGTGAAGTGCTTTGATTGTCAAAAGTAGGACACTGCAAATAATATATTAATTAACTGGGATCCAAGGAGCAGACAGGAGTTGGGAGGGGTACTTCTGGGGAGAGAGGAAGATTATTCTAGCAGCAGAATTTAGAATAGGCTGGAGTGGGAAAAGATGGGAAACTAGAAGGGCATTGCAATAGTCCAAGCGGAATAAGACAAGGTCATGCATGAGGGTGTTAGCAGTGGCCTGAGAGAGAAATGGATGGATCTTGACAGTGTTACGAAGGAAAAATCGACACTTTTTAGCAGTGGTAGCAATGTGCTTAAAGAAAGAAAGAAAGAGAGCAGAGCCAAAAGTCACCCCAAGACAACACACAGAAGTAACAGGGTTAATCACATCACCAACTAAAATGGAAAAAGTTTAGGTGGGAAAATAATCAGTTCAGTTTTATCAAGATTTAGTTTTAGACGGCGCCGGGCCATCCAAGAGGAGATAGCCAAGAGGCAGTTATAAATTTTAGTATTGCTTTCAGGTGTTAGCTCAGGGGCAGATAAATAAATTTGGGTGCTAACCGCATACACGTGGTATTTAAGACTAAATGAGCTGATAACATCACCCAGAGAAAGCGTGTACAGGGAGAACAGGAGGGACCAATGACAGAGCCTTGAGGCACCTCCACACTAAGAGGGATAGAAGAGGAAAGACAAAGAAGGAGCGATTAGAAAGGTAGGAGGTCAGCAAGGATACAGCTTGATTATGGACACCAACCACATAGAGAATCTGAGCAAGTTGGGAGTGATCAACAGTATCAAATGCAGAGGATAGGTCCAGGAGGATAGAATAGAAAAGTGTCACTTGTCTTTGGCAATCTGGAAGTCATTTGCAAATTTGCACAGAGCTGTTTCCGTAGAGCACCCAGTCCAAAAACCAGATTCAAAGGGTCCAGGAAATGATGGGCTAGTGGGCTAGTTAGTAAGGCAGGTGCAGACTAGATGATCCAGAAGTTTAGAAGCTAAAGGCAAGAGAGAGATAGGACAGTAGATAGAGAGGCATTGAGGGTCCAGTGTAGCTTTTTTGAGGATGGGTTTGACACAGGCCCGTTTGAATAAGGAAGGAAATATACCAGAGGATGGGAAAGAGTTGAACAGTTGTGTTAGAGCTGGTACAAGGGCATAGGAGCAGCGCTTTACTAGAAAATAAGGGGTCAAGCAAGCAGGTTGTGTCAGGAGAGGAAGAGAGATGTTGAGAAATTTCAGATTGGGTAGCAGGAAGAAACTTACTCAGGAACTCAGGGAGAGATTTAGGTAGAAGCAACTCTGTGTTATCTTAAGACATACTCATCCGTTTGTGGATACTATCTACTTTGCTATTGAAGAATATCTCAAAGTCTTGGGGGGAGTAAAGAGGAGTTACTGTGTCTGAGGGGGAAGGGCATAGAAGGGTGTTGAAAGTAGCAAATAGGAGATGGGGATTTGATTTGTTTTGGTTTATGAGAATGCTGTATTAGCTTTGTTTGGCTAGGGACAGAGAGCAGTTGAGACACGAAAGCAAAAACTAATAATGCAGAAAATCTCCACTTGAATGAGATTTCCTTCACAGGCGTTCTAATAATTCTGGTATCTGTATTAAGCCAGGGGTGAGTGGGTTGAGGCCGCGGGGGGGCAAATGAATCAATAACAGTAGATAAAATAGAGTTATAGAAAGTAGCAAGAGCATCAGGATCAGAGGAAGGGACACATGAGGAGAGGCTAAAGCAGAGGGCAGAGGAGAATGCCTGCAGGCCGACAGCACATGTGCTGCAACTAAAGGCTTTAGTGAACAAAAACCAAAATTCAAAGACCTGGAGGTCCAGAAAAGTGTGGTGCCAAAAGTCAATGAATAAAGTTATGATTATGATTGTACCAGATTGATGTGAGTTCAAATTGTCAGCATGGTCCTTGGTATGGTAAAGTCCTGCGCTCTTCCCATGGGGGACAGTTTGCCTGTGTCCCAATGTAGAAACTTGTGTAGGTTAGGAACATCCACAGGGGATGGACATGTGTGGAAGCGCTGGTAAGATATGAAAGAATGACAAGGGGAGGGATCAAACAATATCACACTAAAGCCTTTAGTGGTTAGCAGAGGTGGAAGAAGAGCATGTGAGATTGAAGAGTTTACAATTTGGTGATCAGAACGAGGTAAGGGACAAATATTAAAAGCTGAGAGAGAGGTGTTTTTTGTAAAAACCAAATCTAGAAAATGGCCATCTTTGTGGGTGCTAGAGTTGGTCCACTGTTGAAGGTCAAATGGGGAGGTTAGATGGAAAAGATGTGAAGGCCAAGACAGAGAGGGACCATCAATATGTCAGTTGACATCCCCCATAATTAGTTCAGGACTATCATAAAATAGTGATCTATTAGTAAAAATGTCCGTACATGATTGCAGTTATCAGCATATTTTCTATTATCGACAGGGATAGTTAGGCATGTGCACCATGAAATACGCCCCCTTATTCAGTTTTTCCCTCCCTTAACAGCACTGTCCTTTATTAATATAATACATTATTTCCAAATGGAAATCTAACCTTTGTTAATGGCCTTCTATTTAGATAATTTGCATGATATGTTAGGAAATCTGTAATTAAGGTCTAAGACTGTTCATGTTGTAGAAGGGATTTATCCTTTATGCTACACATGGGATTTCATGGTTTTTGTTCTTTCATTTTTCATTAAGAAAAGATGAGGTAAAGATTGACATAAAGGTGTCCATTTTCTCTTCAGATTAGTTAGCAATTCAGTTTATCAGTAAATAGAGTGAAAAGAAACGTCACCATATCCTGCTATATTAACATGTTTTCTAGCTTGCTGCACAGTTGTTTACATTTACAAAACATATGTAATGGAAGATGTGCACATGGAACACATGCAATACTGCTGATAAAGTGCCGTGCAGTGTTTTTCATGAATTTGTGCTTTCATGGGGGGGGAAATTGGAATTGCATTCCGCATGAAACCTGGAAATGCACGGAAGGATCACTAATGGCATGAATGTTTTATAGGTCTAAAAGCCTTTTACTGTATGCTTTATCCTCTGTTACTAGTATAGGTATAAAACAGATATTTATATACAGTATTTTACTGGTCTCAGCATATAATCTTAATGCTGGGGCCACACTTGGCTTTTTGCAAGTTTTCCACTACTTTTTGATAAAATTATCAATGACCTTTGTGAGAAAAGCAACCCATAAAATGAAATGTTAATCACAGCTGTGTTCTTTGCAGTCTCTGCATTACACATGCAGTTCTGTTAATGATCTGCTACATTAAACATTTTGCGAAGACAAGAGAGAACAGGTGATACCTTTTATTGGCTAACGAAATAGATGGTAAATGCAAGCTTTCGAGGCTCCTAAGGCCTCTTCATTAGGCAATGAAGGGCCATGATGGTTTGGATTTTTTTTCTCCTTTAACCCTTTAACTACCAGCCGATTTTTTTTTTGTTGACCACTTATTCCCAAGCTT
>WMED01027124.1:0-10684 GCA_019650415.1 Pipa parva | reverse complement strand
TACATATGGTGTCAATTACAGGCCTCTCTCATCTTTTTAAGTGGTGGAACTTGCACTATGTGACTGACTAAATACTTTTTTTCCCCACTGTAGTAATCCTGAGCTGACAGGTGCACTTTAAGTGGAGTAGAATTCGCCAGTGTGAACCAGGCCTAAGAGGTGTAATAAACAAGAGAGCTAATTGGCTGGGGCAGGTCTATAGATCAGAAAGTAGGAAATGGCTTCTGGGTGTGGTTGAGTGTATTTTATGATTATAAAATCACTCCTAGAACTCTGCAGAATTGTCTACTTTGATTTTGGGAATGATAAGGTGGTCTCAGCGTCTCTTTGGTTTTATTTGTAAGGTAATAAGTCAAGTGCTCTGTTTTCTGTTTAATATTGTTTATTTTTCAGATTAGCTATGCTAATTTCTAAGTAGTGGGGATGAAACAAAGGTAGTTTGTACTGTATGTGTTATATTAGTTTAGTTACAATTTCCTTTTGAATACCACACAAAACTGTATTGTATGCACACCATTTTTTTTAATGAATATAACCGCCAAACTAGTATAGTATATACTAGTATGTACTATTGTATATCTCACGTTGCCTATTAAGTAGATAATCATCAAGTTTTTGTTAAAGTGTGAGTTCGAAATAGAGCATAGTTTTATTGCTATGCTGTCTACAAAAAAAGGCAGCTATGTTTTCTGAAATCTGTACTCGCTGTCATATGATGTACAGGCTTGTACAGGTATTTAAAAATTTCTACCTGAGCTGATTTTGAGATCAAGAAAAGAACTCCTAGGCCAGTGTCACACTGGCTGTTTTGTAGATGAGCTGTTCTTAATTAGACTCATTATTGTCTATAGTGCAAAACAAAATAGACTGTGTAGATTATCCCACAGGAAACAATGGATTCTATTTTTCCAGTTCAGCTTCAAAACAGCCAGTGTGACACTGGCCTTAGAACACTAAAGGCTATCGATTCTGTTTGGGGCTGGACCATTTCTTTGTCCTTACTTCTCCTTCCAATAATGTTAGAAGTGGCTTGTGTCACCTAAAGAAAAGTGTCAACTGAAAACATTTGCTACCTCATTTAAACTCAGTATTTATTTATTTTTTAAATAGGCCACCATCCAGACTGCTCCACTACACACTCCCACTCTGCTGTTGCAGCAAGCCCAACAGTGAGGCTAAATACAATGACCCTTTCCAGCTTGGGAGCAGAGACTTGAAAAATCTCTATGATGATATCAAGAAGGTGATCTTCTCTCTGGATTGTTTTCCAACTTTATTCTAGATTTCCTTATGGCACTTGTGGGAAATGAGGAATCATAAAAACAAAATAACATTTTTGTTTTCCAAACAGGAGCTGTTAATAACAACCAAGGAGCTGAAAGACATGTGTGATTATTATTTTGATGGAAAAGGGAAGGCTTTCAGACCCATGCTGGTTGTGTTAATGGCACGGGCATGCAACAATCATTCTAATAATTGCCGGTAAGTCCTATACACCTTTAAAGTAAATATATAAGGCTAGGTACTACCTTAGAAGGGGTGATTGCCTATATTGTGTCCCAATTACCAGCACCATTGAACAAGTTTAAACTGCCATTTACCTGGGTGGATGCCAGACAGATGTGATTTACATGCTACTGAATAGGGTCAAACTTTTTCATATTGACATGAATATAGCGGAAATAGAGAGAAAAGTACTTCTTGGGGAAAAAAAATACACTAATTTGTTTATGCTCCCTTGCAGAGAGGTGCACACAACACAACGTTCTCTTGCCCTGATTGTGGAAATGATCCATACTGCTAGTTTAGTTCATGATGATGTCATTGATAGTTCTGACTCTCGAAGAGGAAAGAAAACGGTCAGCCATTTGTGGGGTGAAAGAAAGGCGAGTGATCTGATCTCTTTCTGAATATGATGGAAAAGGATGTTTCTGTGTTAGAATGTTAATGTTAACAACATACTTGTTACTTGTCACTGATCACGCTCTTAAAAATATTTGCACATGCCAGGGGATAGATGCATCCCTGTTGTTTAAGGAGGGTTGGAAGTCAAGTGGTTTGTATTTTATATTTAAAGTTTATTACCTGTGTTACCTTGCCCTGGGGAACGCTTCACAACGCAGAACCTATGGAGAGTGTTAGAAATGTTGCAACATACTGTGTGGAATGAAAGTAAGTTTGTGTTTTTTCTATCAATGCTGTGCTATCTGCCTGTTTAAATGAAACAGCCTATCTTTTAAAGGCCAACTAGCTGTACGTGTAATAGTCACAAAGGGAAAATCAAATGTTGCTCCATGTTGTGTTACATCATTTTTCATGTGACTTTGTTTTGATACAATGAAACCTGTGCCTTAGGTATAACAGAGATATTTTTTCCTTTAAATCAGTGGTTCTTAACCTTGTTTGAGGTACCGAACCCACCAGTTTCATATGCACATTCACTGAACCCTTCTTTAGTGATAAATCACTTGACCTCCGTGGCGGAGGCTCCGCCGAACCCCTGAGACCGACTCACCGAACCCCGGTTATGAACCACTGCTTTAAATGAAGCTACATTGTAATCCTTATAAGGGCTGTTTTGCTTTGAAATTCCATAACCGACATAATAGTTGTCCTGCAACTGAATCCTGTGGTGCTTTCTAGAGATTTTCTTGTCTGCTGTTGTTTCACCTCCTGGGATGTGCAATTAGTGTAAGCATATGCAGAAGCACTGGTAGAATCCAGCAGCACATCTGCACATGCCTGAACTGCTTGGGGAATGCAGGAAGAGTGGCTTCAGTATAAGTTTTATGTCCACAGAAAAGATGATCAGGGGCAATAGAAGAACCTTCAATCAAATGCTGCAGGATCAGCAGCAGAATGACCGGTAAATATCTTAGGGCATTTCAAAGCAAAGCAACCCTTATAAGATCTACCCATTAGTTTGATGCTTCTATTACTGGGTTATCTTTTTATAATACTCTTTTTGTTTCTTACAGGCAGCCCTTGTTGGAGATTTTATACTGTCGGCAGCCTCTCTGGTCTTGGCAAGAATAGGAAATACTTCTGTAACAACAGCAATCTCTCGGGCTGTGGATGATTTGGTGCGCGGTAAGTGTTTGTGTTGCCAAAAAGGAGATTTGATTGCTACTGTTGTGAGTTTTTGGGGTTTTTTTTTTTTTACCTGATCATCCATGTTACATAGTCTATCCTTATGAATAAGATGCCAGGATTTTTTTAATATAATTTTTCCAAAAACTGTAGTATAACTAGTAAGATCTTATTTTTTTTATTTTTGAAAGGGCATATGATAAAATATCAACCATATGTCTCAACGAAACAGTGTCCTCAAGTGTTTGCTGACATAAATTAGCTTAAACTTGTAAAAGGATTCTTTTCTGGATCGGCATGTTCTAAATGAAAGTGCACCTGTCACCTCAAAACTAATACTAAATTAGGTTCTACTAATGAAATAAACATTTTGTAAATATATATGCATTTAAAAAAATGTACCTTTATACAGCATTTCTCTCTTTGTCATTTTCCCTGTCACCCTGACTTTTCTTTCTGAATCTGGTTGGATGGGCATTAATGATTTGACATTATAGCTGCTCCAATCAGATCACTGCTAGATTCAGATTTAAGGGATCTGATTGGAGGAGCTATAATGTCAATCATCATTTATCCCCACTCACCATGGGAAAGAAAAGTCAGGCTGACAGGAAAGATGACAGAAACACTGTATAAAGGTACATTTTTTAAATACATATATATTTACAAAAAATGAACCTAGAACCTAATTTAGTATTAGTTTTGAGGTGACACGTGCACTTTAAGAAGGAGATGGGTTTGCAAAGGGACTTAATACACTTAGGGGGTTATTCATTAAAGTCTGAATTGTTGCGTCTTTATAATGAGAACATTGTCGCAGTTGCAACTTTACTATGGAAAATTGTCGCATTCACAACTTTTAAAATTGTTGTGGTCACAACTTTACAATGGTGAAATTGTTGCGGTCGTGGATTTGCTATGGAAATCCGCTATTTTTAGAATTCGGCAGTCGAATTCGCACCTTAGTGAATAACCCCCTCAGAGGCAAAGTGAAATCACATGGCAAAATTAATCTGCAATAAATTGCTCATAGTGTAGCAAAATCATTTGTGTTTAGTTGCTAAACAATGTATTATTGTGGTGAAGGAGCAAATTTCCATGTAGTTGTACTTTCTGAGCATAGTCAGGTAAATAGTAGCAGTTGTGCATTGTGGTTAATTTTGTCATCAATGGGCGTGTAGTGCCACTGTTGGTGTTGCAATTGAATAGTCACTCAAAATAACATAAATTATTTTCTATGTTAATTTTAATTGCAGACATTTTCTTGCCACATTTTTATCACCTTTTTAAGTGAAAAGTCACCAGAATAGTAGCAGGAACCCCCCTGCCATGAGCCCCACAATTCTCCATGGTTATCTAGCTAATCTGGGTATCTATTGCCAGGATGCCTTGCAGAACTCTCTTCCTCTGCTGGCGACCTTGCTTGAATCAATAATTCATTCCATATCTGAAATTTAATTCAGTTTCCCGTCATAAACATAGAAGCCCATTACATATTCTGTTCTTGTAGAGTTTATTTTCAATTGAATATTATTTTTTATTTAGGGGAATTCCTTCAGTTGGGCTCCAAAGAGAACGAAAATGAAAGATTTTCTCACTACCTCGAAAAGACTTTTAAGAAGACTGCTAGCCTCATAGCCAACAGCTGTAAAGCAGTATGTACGTTCCTGCTTTCCTATAGTTTGTATAGGGTCCAGACTTACCCGGTTTTAACAAACACACTTCTCAAGTAGATTCTTAGGAAAATGGTTTAGTATTAAAGGGAAAATGGACACTTTTCTTAATGAGACCTTGAATTTTTTTTAGTAGCTTTGCTTTTTGAAGAGTGAGAGGGAACTTTTTCAATTGTAAACTGTTAAGTGTCATTCTGCTCCATTAAATGTTTGGAAACGGGCAAATTATAATCAAGCCTAATAATTGTGTAGGCTAAAAACTATTCGACCTTATGTTAAGAGATTGTTGGACTTTCCAAAATATACAGTAATCCTGAGGCTAATAGTCCACACCTATGAGGTTGTCACCTCTGCAGAATTATAGTTTTATACTGCACGTGTTCATATTATATACTTTGGCTCTTGTTTTACAAGCGTCTGCCATCACCGATAGGGAGCTGGTGCACTTTTGAGCCACAGCAATGTAATAATGTATTAGGTGTATTTTTGTCTAGCTAAAATCTTTCAGGATTTAGTTCCCCTTCTAAGCATTATTTAGAGAAATATTATTGTTGACCTCTTGTAGTTTATTCTGATCTACACAAGGCCATACATTCACAATCCTCTATATTAAACATACATCACGTGCATCTTAATATTTTTTCTAGGATGTGTAGTGATGGAACCAGGTTGTTTACATGAAGGACAGGCAAGCGTTTTCTTTTACTGGGGCCACTTCCCTTAAAATCAGAAAATAGACTTTTTTTTTTTTTGTGGGGGTGGAACTGCCATGTATGTGTTTGGTCCCACTCCTTTATTTTATTTATTTCCATCCTACAGATAGATGGAAATAAATTGTTACTAATATTCTTAGGGGATTTTTCAGATAGAAATTCATATTTGTAACATTATAGATATGGCTATATTATCGTCCTCAAGACCTAAATGTCAGGATTATCAGCCATCAGTAAATTATTGTCTCTTTGTAAAAATTAATTTTTATGTGCGAATAAGAAAAAGTCCAAGTTGGTAAAAATACGAGCCCGTCATCGACCTAACCATGCAAACATTGTTCCCTGCAGTGTTTGGAGGACTGGTTTGCATGGGAAATTGCATGATTCCACTTCTTGAAACCCTTTTTTTTGGACTTAATCTGATATATTTTTTTAAAATGTTAGTAGAAATCTTTTCCAAGGGTTGGTAAATGTTGGGTTGGGGAGAGATGCAAACTCACTGTTAATATCAAATGGAAATTGCATTTTATGAGGCTTACTGCCATTTAAAAACTTCTTTATTCTCTGTAAACAAAATCATGTTGTTGCCTACGTGTTATAGTTACCAAATATCTTCTCTGACTGGTGTATCTATTAAACTTTAAAAGCCAGAAAAAACTTTAAAAAATTATATATATATATTTTTTTTTTGGATACATAAGTGATGTATATTTAATGTGGGAAGAGAGATTGAACACTATATTTAATTTCCTTTGCAGGTCTCCATTTTAAGCTGCCCTGATCCAATAGTTCATGAGATTGCATACCAGTATGGGAAAAACATCGGTATAGCTTTTCAGGTATGAGCCGCCCATAATAACAGCATTTCTTTCTTTTGGGTTTTAGAGCCCTAGAGTTTGGACCACTTACAGTGCAGTCTTTCTAGCTTGATTTGTGTGAAACTCTGTAGCATAGCCAAGCAAGCTCTATTTTTGTGTGTGAGCTCCACTACTTAGGTGGAATTACTGTATATTTGGCCTGTATGAGGGAGTTCACAAATGAGTGCAAAATTGCACTAGTGTCATAACCTATGGAAATCAATTGGCTTTGATCAAAGTATGGCAGCTGGAATTATTTAACCAAATTTTTGGTTGCTATGGGTTACTACATGCAGGTCTGCACCTCTTGCAATGATGCCCAATTCTTAAGCAGTTCATCCTCAAATTGTCCACTTAACTGCCTAGATAAGTCAGTGCAGTTGTCTGGAGTTTAGGGCAAAGGTTATGATCTCCTAGGAAACTTCCTGCATGTGGTTAGATTTACAGGGATTACAGACGGCAAATCTCTACATTTTTCTGCCGCACGTATTGTGATCCCATATTAGTATTAATTTTTCATGTTTATGTTGGGACATGGAAACTAACTCTACTTTTGGTTTATTTCAGCTAATAGATGATGTTCTAGATTTCACGTCATGTGCTGAGCAGCTAGGGAAGCCAACAGCTGCAGATCTTCGATTAGGTTTGGCAACTGGTCCTGTTTTATTTGCTTCCCAAAAGGTAAATTGAAAAAAGAGATATGGTAATACTTAATATATTTTTGATCTGTACCCTCATATGTAATGTTGAGTATAGGTTGATTGCTTTTGATTGTCTGATGCACTGTCTGTGTCTGTGTTTTGGTATGGAAAGGTAATCTGAGTAATCAAAATTAATTTAATTAGAATAGAATGACCTGCATGTACTGTATATGGCCAGCTATGTAAACTAGAACAGTGGTGGTGAACCTTTTTGGCACTAAGTGCTAATTAGTAAAGTCACTTATCAGTGCCTTCACCCCCGCAGTGCCAGCGCTGATAAGTGATGTCATTGCATTGGGATTCATAGTTCATAGGAGTGCTCGCTCACTGGGGGGGGGGGGGGGGGGGGGGAGTAGGGGATCTAGGACAGCGGTGGAAATTTTGCATGTGCCCACAGAGAAGTGCTCTGGGTATCCTCTCTGGCACGCATGCCATAGGTTCACCACTGCTGAACTAGGACAACAATATTGTATATTTTACAGCTTCAAATTTTTAATCAAGGAAATAAGGGATACAGGAGAATTTTAAGAGGGATGCAGATTAGGTTATTTGTCTAGGCACTCCACTGATTAGTACCTAACAAATGGTTTTACCTCAAGTTTCCAGAGCTGAACGCTATGATAATGAGAAGATTCCGTTTGCCTGGAGATGTTGAACAAGCATGGGAATATGTTCGTCAGGTAACAATTGCTTTATGTCCCGAGTTTGCAAAAGATTTGCATGCTTTGAATTGAAAAGCGGTGATGTACGTTTTTGTGACTTTTTTAAAATTATTTCTATTTTGATACTAAAAACTGGTCTATTTTTTTTAAAATAAGTGAAAATGCTGCTTAGCGTGTATCTCTGTTAGCTTTTACAAAATTGCTAATTTAAGTTGTTGAATAAAATTGAGCTGGTAAAGACTTAAGGCAATGCTCCTTTGGAAATATATGCACGTTGACCTCTCTAGAGAAAAAGCAGTTGCAAACTTTGTAGACCTACTCCTTTCCTTCTGGAGAAGTTAATGTACATTTATTTGTCAGGGAGCATTGCATTATGACTCCCTATCAACTAAGTTAGTCTTCACTAAGTGAAAACCATTTTTATGGCTACAATAAACTGTCCTCTACTGACTGAGATGAGAAAATCCAAAACAATCTGTGTAGAGGTGAGATTGTTTGATACTCTTAAAGCTCTGTAGGTGGCATGCAATTCACAAAGCTCACAATGTTTAACATTGAACATTTTACAAACTTATTCCTATCTCTCTGTAGATGTTCATTTGCATAACTAAATTAGATTGTAAGTGTATATTGACCCTTTTATTTTCAGAAATAAGAAATCATTTCTCTTTCCCTTTGTAGAGTGATGGCATCCACCAAACAACCTACCTTGCCCAGCGTTACTGTGATGAGGCAATCAGAGAGATTAGTAAGCTTCAACCATCCCCTGAGAGAGATGCACTTATTCAACTTACAGACATTGTACTGTCAAGGAAAAAATGACAACAGCACTAACAACTACTTGGCAGCTACCACCAAACAGTGCCTAATGCAAAAAAAGGCAGAATTACTTAATGAACAGGCTACCAAAACTAGTTTGTACAGTGTGCACAGGGACAGTCATCAAAACAAACCTGTATCCCTTTTTTCTGAGTTCATAGGGGATGCATTTTATGTTACTTATGTACCTCAGCTGCTTCCTTTAAGAACCTATTACATCTAGAGATTTTTCAACCAAAAGAGTCAGATTCCAAAATTCAAGCAGTCAGTGTGATCCTCTCTCTGGCCTTGGAGCAAAAAGTAACCCACTGCAGGACATTTATGGCCTTCCACCTGCCTAAAAGCCCCTTAAATGTATGTAATTTTAACATCCAACGTAAAGCTAGAATAATCAATGCTTCATCTGTAAGAATCTGGTTTCTGTTCCATCTGTAAATGTTCCTAGAATAGAAGTCATGTTTTCAGTGGAGCTCATGAACTGTTCAAGGAGTCTGTAAAGATGGCCAATTTAAACAACTGGAATAATTCTGCCATTGTTCCATTAACTGTAGAGGGGTTTTAAATAGTAAATGAATCGATGTTTGATAAAGTGTTAATTGAAGGTCTATAGAAAAGATTTTCTGACACGTTTACTTGAATTTTTTACCATCCAAAGTGTAGTCATTCTAGTCAAAACTGAAATGTTGTTCAGTGTATATCATGTTGAAGATCAGTGACTTCCTCCGCTTTCCCCCGTGACTCAGGGCAATTGATTTGCAGCACTAATGCTTTCATTAGCCTTAGAAATTCTACTTTTTTTGTGTGTGTTAACGGGTTTTTTTTTTTCTACCAACCCACACACAGAAATATCCCACTTTCTAATCTCTTAGTCGCCACTGATTGCATGGTAAAGGCTGCAGCATCTGTTAATGGAAAAAGTGCAGTGTTTTATGTTAGGGGTGTTAAACAGGAAGCCAGAGGATTCTACTAGTTTCTGTTATAGTCACAAGTCTTCCAAAGATCCCAACATTTCATGATTAACATCACCAGTCTCAGATCTGCTCTTAAAAATCTCAGATGTCGTTTTAACTCGGTAGGGCCTTTTAACTAGAATCTAAGAAATGGAACAATGCAGATACACAAGATCACCATTTAAATCGCAATCACCCCTCCAAATACACTTTTACAAAATGTATTGGAAATAAAATAACCTATCCCAAAGCTTTCTTCATTTTGGAGTACAAACAGGGCATTTATTTTAAATGTTTTATGACCTACAGCAGCATTACTAGATTTAAGTACTGTATTCTATTTTTATTGTAGATTTTCAATAAATAAAGCCATATATCTCATAGAACTCAGCTGTAGTAGGGAAACACTGCCATAACATTACATGGCATATTTTTTCTTTGTTTGAAGGTTAGAGAAATGCAATTATCTTTCATCTTACAGAAGACATGCTAAACCTTTCCAGTTCTAATTTTATTAGAAAGTCATAGACAGCTGTTCAGCTTCCTACACAATATTATCCATTCTTCCAAAACTACTGATCTCAGACCATCTAGTCACTGTCAATTTAACAGTTATCCTGAGACAATCCTATATCAAAATAAGCTCCCCCAAGGTGTTTTGTTTTAAACAGTAATATTTAGAACATTCAGTTTCTATAAATGTACTTTGGGTTAACATTTAAATGAGTACAACCCAGGTAGAGATGTATCTAGGTGAATTATTGTAGCAGCTTACAATGTTTGTATTTGCACTGAACATTTTATTTAGCCAGTCTGGGAGACTTTTTTTTTCTAATACACTTACTCCTCAAAACATGTTTGATCTGAAATGGAAAACTGTACAAACTTCACTTTAAGACCTCTTTATGTAAATCAGTTTTATAGGTCAGAATACTAGATTTAGCCAACATCAAATTAAAAGTCAGAATCACTGTTAATGTATTTGATGTTGATTAAAGAGGAGCCTTCTTCATAAAGTATAAAAATAAAAGTTGAATGTGGCATTTATTTTAGGGTAGTCCTATGTCTATGGCAATTCCTACAGAAGTTAATGTTCTGCATTATTTAGCAATCATTCAGAATATATACAATATGTATTTTGTGCTTTGCAGAGCCATAGTACAGTCATATGCAAAAGTTTGGTCACCCCTATTAATCTTAATCATTTTTAGTTCTAAAT
>WMED01027122.1:0-10684 GCA_019650415.1 Pipa parva | reverse complement strand
CTCAGGAATCTTTAAAATACACAATAGTTTGTAGACAATCAACTTCAACCTACACTAACTATTTAACAAAATACGTCACAAAACTGTCCATGAGCTCACAAAATAAATGAATTATAGCGTGGGAAATATCACTAGCTGTAATACATTATTACTATCAATGGACACAGAATTCTTAAGCAGCATTGTGAGCTCTTTAGGGATTGGGTAGACACTGGCACTGCCAAAGCACTTGATGGCAAGGCACCTACTGGTAGAACCTGGAGTATCACTGCAGGGAAAGATACAGCTTCTTTTCCCAAGGTTTGGGTTCAGTTCTACCAACCTGTTTGCAGATCAGGATTGTCTACTGAGTAGCTGTTAGGATGTACAGTGTGAGCAATTGTGAATAGTGGTGGCTACAGCTGTGGTGGTTCGTATATAGAAACAGATGGAGCAAGTGAGTGAGTGTGTATAGTGGTGGATGCAACTATTGAAGTTCCTATATAGGAACAGATGGAGAAAGAAACTTAGTGTATAGTTGTGGGTACAGCTATGAGTGCACATATAATAGGAAG
The DNA here is from genome assembly GCA_019650415.1 of Pipa parva. Taxonomy (NCBI): domain Eukaryota; kingdom Metazoa; phylum Chordata; class Amphibia; order Anura; family Pipidae; genus Pipa; species Pipa parva. Next base: position 10,130 of record WMED01027122.1, on the reverse strand, counting down.
GGATGGAGCATGTGAGTGATGGTTTACAGTGGTGAGTACAGCTATGGGTGCGCATATAATATGAAAGGATTGAGCAGGTAAATGTTTATAGTTGTGGGTACAGCTATGGGTGCACATATAACAGTAAAGGATGGAGCAGGTGAGTGTTTATAGTAGTGGGTACATCTATGAGTGCACATATAATAGGAAGGGATGGAGCATGTGAGTGATGGTTTACGGTGGTTACAGCTATGGGTGCGCATATAACATTAAAGGATGGAGTAGGTGAGTGTTTATAGATGTGGGTACAGCCATGGGTGTGCATATATATGAACATATGAAGCGGAGTGTATAGTTTTGGGTATATCTATGGGAGCATATATAGGACTAGATGGAGCAGTTGCTTGTGGTGGATTCTGTATTTTTAACTATATTCCAGACTGAACAGATTGAGCACAGGCTGGTACCATTGGAATTCCACTGTTTTCTTATTTACTGGTAGAAAGATTCATTTGCTTAGGCACCAGGAGAAATGAGAGTATTGTTGGAGTGTATATTGTATGGCATTCCTATTTATAGCAGCCCCAGCTCTGGACACAGTTTAAGCATGACTATAGTAAGATTACCAGATCTGTCATACGTTCAGGCTTCCTTTTCACCTGTGCTGTTGTCAGGGCTCAAATGACTGCAGAGTGTTTGGGTTTAAATGTACTACGGTCAGTGCTAAATGCACTTTATTTTATTCATGTCACTGATATTTCAGCTGATCTGGTAACCTTAGACCATAAGACTTGAGGCAGAACATTGTTAATAGTGATCGAAGGATTAAACTGTAATATAGTCAGTAGTTAATTTATGGATGACTAAAGGCACATGGTTTTTAATTCATCACATGAATAAGTAAACCAAAATTCAAATCATTTATACTAACTGTAACTGTAGTCCTGTTTGTTAATAGTTGCAAATTACAGTAAGTACTAATTAAAGCAACACGTGCAAATTCAGGGAGATCTAGTAAGTAACTGTGCTGCATTTACATACAGATTACATTGTAACTGACTGTACTCATCACATATTCTAGCACTTAATACATTATTCACTACAATACAATGCTTGTGATTAGATCAGCATGGCAATAATCCACTGTACAGAATTTATGTGAGTGGCTGATGGGTTTAAATGACTTATAGTAGAAGATTTAGATAAGAAACTTGTGTTTGATGATCGAGAAGAATTATCCAAATACTAAACGTTCATCTAATAAAGAGCCCAGTTTGATAGTGATGTCATTAATCTCACTTAAACTCAGAGGAAGGCATTTCCTCCACACTATTTTTTGGGATGTTAAATAGAAAGAGGTTTAAGGAAAACATTAGGCACCGGCTCTAACTAGAGAGTTATTTAATATTGATTACCCATGTAATCCTCAGAGATTACCATTGTGTGATTTGTAATTGAGATGGAAGAAGCTGATGTGGCTAGTTTTTTTTTTTCTTTTACAGAAACACAATAAACATAGCTAATGATGTCTGTTACTGAATTTTAGAAATTAATCAGAGATCATTTTTTGGCAAAATGGGAATTATTTACATGTTTCCATATTTTACTTTAACAAACTTCCTGAGATTCTTCACTTAGTGAAGAAGTTTATTTGTGAGCTGCATGAATAACTCTCATTCCCCCCCACCCCACACACACACACACACACATACACACACACACACACACACTATCCTTAACTTTAATGCTACCTACCCTATCCTGTCTCTCTCTCCTTTTGGTCTGTCTCATTTTAGATTATTTATAATGTAACATCTCTGTCTGGAGCTAATAGGAACGTATAAAGTAAAGAGACCAGCTGTGCAATCTGGTTCCAAAATATTTTATTTGTGAAAGAGGATACATTTGGAAGTAAATTGATAATATTTTTATAGAGGCAGACTATACATGCGTTATATCAGATTATACATAAGGTATATGTAAAACCACATATTGTGATATTTCTATGTAGAAGTATGGATTAGGTGATACCAAAAGGCATATATTTCCTTCAGTCTATTGTTTCTTTTCCATCTAGGTTTAACTGCCTCCTCCCATCCACAATACTGGATATAAGAACCCCCCCCCCCCCAAAAAAAACAAAATGAAAATAAAAATATTACATGTATGTGTTATACAGAGATTAGTAAAAATAAATTAGAAATGTTTTGTTTTTGCAAATTTCCCATTCAGAAAATCAATTGATTAAAAAAAAAGTGATATTCTTTTGTTATTTCCCAATGAATTAAACAATGTGCTTAAGTGGATTTAAACTTGGCGACTGTGGTATTTTATTTGTTTTGTTTATTTGATCTGCTTATTTATAGGGGTAACTGGATAGTCAGTCAGGCTGAAGAAAAACAAGAATATTTCCAGGGGGAGAAAAAGGGTAAAACACCTAATGTCTTGCAAATCTTTCTGAGGGCATATAAGGGCACCCTGTCTCTGTAGAAAATCAGCACATTTACTTTTTAATGAATTTATTGTGTTTTTTTAATGAACCGCTCCAAGTTTGCTATTTCCATTTTCTGCTGCTCTAAAGATCTTATATGCTATGTTATAACATTCTGTTCTTTCATAGTACGAGCAATATTTTTTCTTGGTGAAAGAGTAAAACCCATTAATCTTTGATAAAAATAAAAAAATTGTAATAAAATAAGTCTGGAAATGTTTCTTTGCAGTTTGGCATTGAAGTCATTGCAAATAATTAAAAAAAACTCCTCTTATATAAACATTTAGCCAAGGTAAATGAGAGTTAATACTGCTGGTTACTGCTGGTTGTATAGACTGACATCAGATATATGCGGCATTTCTATTGCAGGTACAATCTACATATACTGTCCCTTGTCAGAGAAATGTTTATAACACTTGACAGAGTAAAGGGATATGGTATGTGCCTACATATCACAGGCAGCCTATTTGCAATGTAAGCAAAATGTATTCATTCATGTTTATTTTCATACCACCATTAGGTTTTGTAGCTCATTAAGGGAAAATTAACAACACAGGGGTTAAGTATATACACTTACATGGATGAGTGCTGATTTAATGACACTCAGGCTGGAGTTTGTGACACCACTGCAATGAGGTCTCTGTCTCTACAAGCTTGCAATAAATAAGCTGAAAGTAGAATTATAGGAAGGAAAACAGAAAAGGCAAGATACTGAATAGAGACAGTTGCATATTACCAGCTGCATCAATTTGGATTGCATATTTCAGTCAATGACAGTGGTAAAGTATATAGAAGCTTGTGGAACTTTTTTCCCTTGGGGTGACATTTGCAGTTATAAGCCTGAGTGAATACCTGCCCTTATGTTAAAAACCCCACTTTAAAATATCAGGGCTTATTGGGTTTGAACGAAAATGGAATCATTGCATTTATTGCATTTATTTATTTTTGAGTTGTTAAGAGTAAAATATACTAAGTACAGCAACCCAGGCTAAGTACGTTTACTGTTGTAAAGGGATGCACAGCTTGCATGTACTTAGTAAACAATATATGAATTAAAATGCCTGTTTTATTCTGAAGGTCCAGTCCTCAATAAATTTGATTAAGCAAGTAGCTGAGCTCTGATAGAATATATGTACATGCAACAAAAAAATCAAGAAGATTAGGGGAAAAAATGACTATATTCTGGAATTGTAAAAATATAAAATTATCATTTTTTTCTGTAGACAACAAACTTCCCAATATTGCCACATTGTATTAACTTATTTTTTTGCTAATTTCTACACACTCAGTTGCAGTCTCTAACCATTATCTTTTATTTGACTTCCGCTCCTATAAATTCAATTAAATGGATTGTAAGATCATGTGTATACCTTTGCGTTAGTGCATTGGAAAATGTCTTATCCTCAATTTGTATTTAATTTAAATGTACGTGAAACATGAGCTATGAAAGAATTAGAATCAAACTCCAATGGGCAGTTTTATTAAAGAGTAAACTGCAAATTCAATAAAAATCAAATTGTCAAAATCGTCAAAATTTTCCTCTCTTCAAATTTACTGAAAGAAAAAAATATATTCCTTCTCAACAACATATTTTTATTTTCCCAATGCTTTTTACATTTAGAAAATAATTAAAAAATCATAGTGAGAATAGAAAACTGTCTTATTTATTTCAGGGAATATTTAGTTTAAGCATAATATATATATTCAAGTCTCAGAATAATAGTTGAATTATTAAAAAAGGCAAACAATGAAAAAATATACAAATTTCAGTTTAGAACATACTAAAAATATTTTTTAACATGAATATCCAAATAACCCTTTTTTATATATTTTATTACTATTTGTATTACTTTATTATTATTATTTTTTAATTACTGCCTCCAGATTGACATTTCTGGGGTCACATTAAATATATAAAACATAAAAAACATAAATATCATATTTATAACTTCAGAAATGTATGTTTTAAAATATTATCTGCTAGTAGCCCATGTGCAATCTGAAATTCAGCATCTTAAACTCGAGATCCCCTTTGTAGTTTGAGACCCCATTACTCTCATTGTAACATATCATTAGGCATGATTAAAGGGGCCACTAACACTAGAAAAAGAAAATTACTATTTGAATTGGCATGACAGTTATTCCAATGCAGTGCTTGAAAAATGCCATCTTGAAGTTTGAAGTAATGATTTTTTTTAATGTTTTGTGCTGTTCTCATTGCTAGCTGTAGCCATCTTTCAATGTTGTTTGTTTTTTTTACGGCACACAGATAAATATTTATTATCTAAAGTTCCATGGAATACAATGGAAAGAGCAGAGTTTGTTTACATATTAGATAAAAGATGGCTGCACTCAGGAAAGAGGGAAAACAAATGCAAAGTAATACAAATCAGAACTTTAAATGTAAACATATTTTTGCAAGTACAATGTACAAATAACTGCCATTCCAAACAAAATGTTGTTTTTTCCCCTTTTCTTATTTTACAGGTCCTTTAAAATATCTCATGGTGCTTTCTACACCATTGTTCACAAAATTAACACCAGCTACTATTTCCATTGACATTTCCATGGAGAATTCCATTCCTTTTGCCTTGAATTTACTGTGAAATAACATTTTAGGTTCTAGTTAATGAGAATACTGATCCAAAGTAGCCTCTGTAAGTATGCACTTACTCAAAGAATATGTTACTAGAAATTAGTGAAGTGACTATCCCCATAAATAGTCCACTTGCCACATGTGCCTATATATATATATATATATATATATATTTACTATGGGTTGTTTTTATTTCTTAGTACTGTTTAAGGCTTAGAATGGCAGGAGAACCTCTATTTGTACTTTAACTGCTGACATATATTTTTATTAATGACACATGTTTTTAAGAATACAAATATCTATTGTTAAGACTAAGTTAAGGGTTTCCATCACTAAGAGATTTTATTTCATGTTAAGATACATGAAAAAAGTCTAAAAGGCCCAATTATTATAAAAGAATAATAATTTAATGAATAATAATCTGCTCATTTAGCCCATACCACTACACAGCTTAGTTATATTATTTAGTTAAATACAGATTATGATGCCCATGGATCCTATAGTCTATCCTACCCAGGGCATCATCTGCATGCAGTTGTATGTTCTCCCAGAACACGTATGGATTTCGTCCAGCATTCTGGTTTTCCTTCCCAAACTAAAAACATGGTTGATTTCAGCCTGACTAAATTGGCCTTCATCTGCGTCTGTTTTTTTCCGTGTGTGAGATTGCATTGGGAAACTAGATTGACAGCAGCACAGCGGGGCAGGGACAGAAGTAAATAGTTAAAGTAAATAGTTAATCTTTGCTGCAGAAGATGGTGCTGTAGAAATAGCCCATGACAAATGAATAAAACTTCAACATTGAGAGCTGGCAATGTTATATTACACTGTATCAAACTGTAAATATGCATTCATGATCTATACGTGCATTTCAGCTGAAAAATGGGTATATTGTACCTGCTATTATTACTAATCAAATGTTTTATTAACTGAATCTTCCTTAAATAAATAGACAAATACATTAATGAAATAAATCTAGGATGACAGCAGAGAAAACAAATAAACTCCTGGTGCAGGGCAGCTGTTGTTAGTATCTCTACCATGTTGTGTATTCTGATCCTAAAAGTGTTTGTTATAATAGGTGATACACATCTACCCTCATTGAAAATTTTGTATTCTTTCAAGATCATTATATGCAGTCATCTAGCATGTTTGATGAAAGGCTTAGAAAGATGCAGATAATGCCAAATTATTCATCAAAATATAGTGATTTCTATTGATCTGTGTTTCCCTTAGCCCCATAAAATTAGAATGTCTACCACACTATATAACTCTAAATTAGTGGAACCAGATTGTCCTAATAAGTGCACTGTAGAGAAACACATGTAGCCATAAAAGAAGTAGACCAGTCAATTTAGCCAGAGTCTGAAGTGTGGCTGGAGCCATCCCCAAAGAGAACTTTGTAAGTTGAAACAAAACCTATCACAGTTATATAAATCGATTAGCCACAATAACAGGATTAAAGGGATGGCCCTTGTGCTGAATTAAATAGCCAGTGCGTCATACTTAGCAGAAGAAGAAACATAAGGAGCCTTTTATACAGACACATAAAGATGACATGGATACTTTGCATTAAGCAAAAAATGCTTTCCTGCAATAAATCCTCATTAAAGACACACAATTTTCCCTTACTTTCACAAACCACGGCTCCAAGACAAATTATACTTTTATTAACTGTCTCCAAGAGGAAAACTATGCAACTTATTTTTTTAAACAAAATGTGCACTGACATTATAGAAAATAAAAAGTGCCAGGACATGTGAAATAATACATAAAAAAGGTGAAGAACAGCACAATTATTAGTCCTGCTGACAAAATAAAACCCCAACGGGGGCACAGGCACTGCCTGTACATAGAATAGCCCCATGGGAACAAGAATTTGCGTCAGCAAAAGCAAGATTGCATAATCCAGGGTAATGCGCACTTTATCTGTCAAACTCAATCTAAGGAAAACTTCTAAACATTCCTGAATATCACAAGAGTTTATTATTCGGATTTGTATCATTTTCATAAGTGTCATCTAATATGAATATGAATCCTATGAATAATCGACTGTGTTTAACCAGGCCATACGATAATAAAACTTTCAGCAAATTTTTCAGCCTTTGTTTACAATAACACAGGGTATTGCTCCAGAAGCAATTAAAATCAGTGGAAAACATTCTAATAGGGAGAAACTTATAAAGGCCACTTCGACCTATTTGCCGCAATTTGATCCGTTTCGCCGCTTTTTGCCGTGTTATCAACTTTTTTTTTTCTATGCATTTTCAATTTCCCTCAGTTTATATAATGCCAAATAAACTTTATCGATATTAAAAAAAGACTGATTTTGATAAATATTGATGCGTGTTAATAACTTTACATTACTTTTAATGGAGCTTCTTTTCCAGCGATATCATTGATCTTTTCGATGGGGACTTAGAAAAAAATGTTCTAAACCATCTCCTTAGGGAATAATGGGTTTTCGCCAACCTCAACCAGGCATACACATTTCATCAATAAAAATGGTCAGGAGGGGCTTAATAAATCGATATATTTGACCTAATTAAAGATATATCTTTAACTTTTCAGCTTTTATAAATGTACCCCGTGTCCTATTTATCATGACTAGCTTATTCCAATTGGAAGTGAGTAGGTGCTGTTGCATTAAAGGAAATCCTTGGGTAGGTCATGACTGGGAGCCCTCTGGATATCACTGAAATCCTGGTTGATCCATACTGGTTGCTCAGTGTACATGTTCAGCTTATATACACGAACTACATGTATATGAAACAGCTTGGAGTTTAGGAGATAACTGTTAAATTAGGATTGATTATATTCTCAGATTAAAACTATCCATAGGACAAGTAACACTAAAAAATATACATTTTCCATTTAGATTATTATAGTAGTTCTTTCTACTCAGTCCTTGTATTGCTATTTGGGTTTACCTTTGCTGTTGGTAATTTCAGCCATCTTTTATCTGACCAGTAGAACAATTTTCTAGAGCCCCATTGTGTTCAACTGAACTCCAGATGATACTTAATTATGAAGTACCCCCGAAAGCCCAGCAAAGTGAAAGTAAAGAAATAACATAAACTATTAGAAATGGTACTATTATTGCAAACCTTGGCAAATGGACATTACTAAATTCCCACTTACATTGCTCACGTTCCATGTCACAGGTGCACATTCAGTTTATTAGGCACTGGATTGTTGTCAGGTTAGACGCTCTGTTTTTTGGCACAGTTAATAGACTGGGCACTAGAAATACACCATTTCATTCCTTTCTGTTCATGAAACATGATGTTGCCCAAATATCTAAATTCAGCATCTCTAATGCTTACTAATAAGTAGGGTTCAAAATGTCAAATAGTCAAGGACAAGTAGAAAGATTCTTTTCTTCTACATAATACTAGACGGACTAGTAACATTTTGGCTTGGCTAGTGATTTATTTACCACTGCAACTGATTGCTGGTTGGGTAGCATTGTCTTCCATTGTTTTTACCCACTAACTATTTTGGTGACTTTTGTGACACCTTGGGCGAAATTTATTAAAATCGTAAATAACCGATATCTTGATATTGATGGTATCGATATTGCGATATTGATATTTTATCAATATCGCAATATCGGAATTTACCGATATCGATATTTCGATAGAGATATTTTGGACGTTCTGCCATTGAAATCAATGGTTCGGCCGAAATTCGATATCGGTAAAATTGCTATATCGATGTATCGATATCGGTAAAATCCGTTCAATATCGCAATATCGGTAATTTCTGATTTTAATAAATTTCACAAGTCTTCTAAATACTAGTAGTAGTATGAAATATTTTTATTGTTAGCAATGAAATAATTAAATATCAGTAAGTGAAATGCATCGTAGGTAAATATGAATATTATGTAAATATATTCATTTTTATATCTAACCCTGAAGTCTGGGGATCTCTGCTAACCATATCATTTTTACAAAAAATAACCAAATTATTCATGAACTTTCAAAATTCTCCTAATAAATAAATTCAGCAATAAAGCTCGCTGGTTTCAAATAATTCTAACTAGTATCTTGGGGCTCCTTGGGGGGAGTGGGGGGTTCCTATGCTATAGGTTCTAACAAAAGTATACTGTAGAAATAAATTAATTTGTGACAAACATTATCTCAAGCACGCAATGACAAACACACATCCAGAAGTCACAGCTACAGTACATTCACGCTGTCTCACACACACATTGTCTTATACAGTCATACATTGGCTTTCATGCATGCACAGACCTTTGGAGTAATGTATTAAATAGCATTAACATTAACCATGGATTGAAAAAAAGCTGTATGTTTAGGCGTATTCAATTTTCATACATTTTCATTTCTATTTTTTTTAAAAATCTACATTTAAGACCAATCACAACTGTTTAAAACTTAGAATTCCTTTAAGACCCATTTTAAAAAGTAAAAGGAACATCTGCCTAAACCCAGGCATTAGAGACTCAGTTAAGATTTTGGAATTAAATGGTAGAAATTCCTTTTTGTGTCCTTTTGTCCTATTAGCTACTAACCTTTACTACCATGAAGTTTGTTATCTGAAGGTATTTTTATTGAGGCACAGAGATTATTTTGTAGCATTCTTTTTTTTGCAGTTCAGACAATTTTTCATAATAAATGTTCCTTACTGTCTCTCATACATTCACACAATCATACAGTTCCAGTGCTTCATCCACACATGCCTTTACTGTCACACTGTCCAACACACACAGAATACACATTGTGTTCCCAAAAACAGTCACAATCGGTTCCTCATATAGTCAGGCACTATCCAGTACACACATACACACAGATGGACAGATATACATTGTCTCTCCTATATACACAATGTTAGACAAAGTCCAGTACAGACACAATCTCAGAAATCCAGACACACAAAGTCACAAACACAAACAGAAAGTCACACAATGATACTAAGGACGAAATTGATCAAAGTTGAAAAGACCACTCTGGGTCTTTCTGACTTTACTTATAGAAATCTCATTTTATTCTCGTGAGATTTCAAGATCAAGTTTTGCAATCCCAAATTTTTGGCATT
>WMED01027121.1:0-10685 GCA_019650415.1 Pipa parva | reverse complement strand
ACAACCAGCAAAAAATCGCTGGTTCAGTAACAAGTGTTTGTATATAACACACTTGTAAAACTGAGCTATAAATTATCAGCAAAATCACTATATATAAAATCGTTTTTTCTAAGTGACACTGCAGCCGCAGCACAGAGCTCCTTGCAGAATGAGACACACATACAAGTATGGAAAGCTGTAAAATGGCTGCTAATATTTAAAGGGCTGTGACATCACTGAAGCCTGCTGATTGTGATTGGCTTCAGATTGTCACATGTTACACATCTTCCAATCCGAGTGCTCAGCCCCATGTAACACCATGTGATCGCGGCCATTTTAAAAAAAAACGCGCTTCGGTTCACTGAATTAGCATAAACTTCGGATTCGTTACGAATCGAAGTTTTAGTGAAATTCGGAACGAATTCCACTTCGGACGAATCGCTTCGGCCATCTCTAGTGAAAACCATCATTTTTAAAGAGAACATGGCAGATGAAAACGTCAGTTTGACTGCGTTAAAAAATAAAAACTGAAAGTACTGTAGTCCTAAATAAAAACTGAAAGTACTGTAGTCCTAAATAAAAACTGAAAGTACTGTAGTCCTAAATAAAAACTGAAAGTACTGTAGTCCTGAATAAAAACTGAAAGTACTGTAGTCCTAAATAAAAACTGAAAGTACTGTAGTCCTGAATAAAAACTGAAAGTACTGTAGTCCTGAATAAAAACAGAAAGTACTGTAGTCCTGAATAAAAACAGAAAGTACTGTAGTCCTAAATAAAAACTGAAAGTACTGTAGTCCTGAATAAAAACAGAAAGTACTGTAGTCCTAAATAAAAACAGAAATGTGTTGCGAGTCAGTCAATAATTAACAAACACTTCCTGTTTCCTTAGTCATAAGTTTTGCCCACAGATGCATGAATTCACCATAATTAGAAACAAGGGGGACATTTATAAAGGTTTCCATTGATTTTATATAGTATCAAAAACAACTTTTTGATGTAAAAAGTGACCTTCAGCATGACGATAAAAGCTTTCTTTAAATAGGCAATGCTGGTGTACTATGAAATAAAAATTGTTTCTCCAAAAAACAGAAAAATAAATTCTACTCTTTTAGAAACTTCCCCCTAAGCATATTCAGTAAAGATCGTTATTTTCTGTGATGTGGAAAATTCTTTCTCAGTTTTATAAATTATATTAGCTGCATATTTATGCCCAGCGCATGCCCATTCACCACAAGTTTGCAGCCAGTTGGGGTATACATGTGACAAATCACTGAAGCTCACCAGCGTTAATATGCAAATTTAACTTTGCTATCTTGAAGGGCCACTTACAGCTCAGAAAGAATGCTTCTGTATACAGTATGTGAGCCGAACTAAGAATAGCCTAATTACCCAGAAAAAACGAGTATTTAATTTACTTAGCTCCAGAAATCGGTCTTACATGTCATGCTGCTGGGTAGGAAACCTGGGCAAAATAAATACAGAGTCAAATCATTGCTGTCAAATAAATTAAGCATATCGTTCTATCACAAAATAAAATATGGCAACTTGATCATTAATTCAACATAATCCCTGTGGTACAATGCACAACTGATAAAAGGAATAATCTTATTATATACAGTAAATTTTAAAAGCATGAGCAACTCTATCTTAAATATAAAGAAATAGCTGCTAAAATCATCCCTTTGACCAGAAAATATAAATATTACATTTCAGAAATGTATACATTCTTGTCAATATTACTTATAAAAGGAGATTTGTAAAATTTACCCAAAGAATTTTTAAAGAAATTGTAATACAGCCTTGCACTTAGTACTTAATTTGTTTTCATTTATACTTTTAAATTTCAGATCTATTAGTCAGCTTATTTTGCCACAGTCCCTAGGTGTTACAATCCTACATAAGCCAGGGTACACTGAGCATGTGCAGTGACCTTAATTTAGAATAGAATAAAGAGGCAGTAGTAAAATCTTAATTGCATAATATGGAAAACTTACTGTCTCAGACACTCACTCTGGGTGATCTGTTGATCTCTGTTGGTAAGTTTACTATCTCCCTATTAGCTAAAACATTCCGTATCAGTGCTGGACTACTTCTATCTTCTGGCCTTGTATGAATTCACCGGACACAGTGATTTCATGTTCTTTCATATTGCTTTACTATGAAAGAAACATGTTCATTACTTATTAATTAAACAGTGGATTCCCTTGGTCAAGAAGAGAACAGTGTCAAGCACTATTTCACACGTAGTCGGGTATGGTAAGTTGAACAGTAGCAGATGTGTAGTGAACTACACATGATGTAAATTCAATCAAGTGAAGTGAAGTGATGTAATTTTTCCCATGAAATCTGTTTAACGGAGACAATGTCATTCTAACTATATTTTTCTTAATGACAAAATACTTCGAATAGGTAGGATTGATTGTAAGGAAGGACACTGTCTTCTCAACATTTTGATTGCCACTATTGTCACTGTATTAAAGTTGCTCACATTACAAGTGTTATTTGCATCCTGTTGTTTGTGATGCTAAAAGTACACTTGAGGGTGATATTGGAGGTTTAACTTTTGCATATTTTGGTGAATATACAGAAGGTGAGAGTATTTTAGGGAGGCTTATCTTTCCCAAGTCTGCAGTAACATCTGTTCATGTTCAATGTACAGTATTTTCCTGTTTTAGACATCCCTCATTCCTAACTAAGACACTTGCACACTAGAATCTGCAACATAGGTTTTTATAGCGCTCCATGTGTGTCTGAGTGTTTGAGAGAGTTTCTTATCTATCAGACTTCTCTATTTAATAAGGTATTAAGACAAAGTTTAGTTCTTCTTTAATTTACAGCCACTTTTCACAGACACTACTCTCTCTTCTACTTCCACTTGAGCTGATCTGTGGAGTTTCTTATATCTCTTACTTGATCAACAGGTCAGAGACTTCTGAAAGACCAAATCAGAAGGATGCAGGTGGACAACAGTTTGGTGAGGTTGCCTACTTGCAGGTTTCTGACTGGTTATTCAGAACTTTCAGTTGTTTCAGTCAAATCTGAGGCTTAAAATTCCTAACTGAACTGCTAAGGAGAAAGTAGTTGAGAGAGAGATGGAGTTTGAGAAAGAAACTGTCTTTAAAACTGAAAATGGCGGATACTAGTAAACAGTCCTGGGAACTTGCCATCAAGTCAAAGTAAACACTATGACTCTGGCTAAACCCATAAGTTCTCCAGAAACTTGTAAAATATAGGTAACCCTGCTCCTAACTGCAATATAATGTCTTTTTGTTTGTATCAGAAAAGAGAGAAATTTTGTTTTAGACACCAGAATTCTGCTTGTCACTTTCTGTTGGTCTTTGCCAGAGGTCGTCAAACCGCGGCTTGCGAGCCACATTTGGCTCTTTCACCGCAGCGTGCGGCTCCGACTGAGCTGCCCTTCCACCTGCCCCGGCCTTTGATGTCTCTTGTGATGGGACGTCAAAGGTCATGTGATTGGGACCACACAAGCTCCTCCCCCTGTGCAACTCCCAATCAATTGGCAGAGGTGGAGGAGGGAGAGAAATGGCTCCCTCCTCGGAAAAGATTGCTGACCCTTGGTCTAGGCTGCAGCAGACATTGGTGAGAGTGCTACCCACTGCATATAACAGGGCCAAAAACTACACAGAAAAAACTAAGAATGTATACATCTTTATAAGGTAATTGAAAGGATTGGCCTAATGAACTTTCCTAGGGAAAGGTGTCTATGATTTAAGGACATCTGATAAATTTGCGGTGTACATTTTTGGTTTCAGCCCATTCTGCAGCCTCTTAATACATTAATTTCATCAAGATTCACCAATGTGCTAAAAAAATAGTTCAAGTTAAAATGAACTTCAGAGCTGTCCTTTGGTCAATCAACCATCTAAAGTTCTCACATGCAGTAAGAATGAGGACTATTCACTAATTATCACCTTCACCTCAAGACATAAGAAAGGAAGGAACACATAGGAAGAACCTGGAAATGGTCATTTGAATTAATCTGCTCTGTTCCAGTTATTGATGTGTTTGGAATTTGTAAAAGTATTCATGAATTTGTCACCCGAACTAACGTTACTGCACACAAGACTCTCGTCTTAAACTGTTCTCTCTTGCACCATGAGTAATCCATCAATATCTTCAAATCTAAATTAAAATCTTACCTCTTTGAGCAGTAGCACTGGTTTTTATGTCTATATTTTATATTTATGCAGCTATTTATTCAAAATTTATATTTTTTATTTATTTTAATTGGCATGTGCTACCAAATGAACTGTCACTTTATGCGATTGCACTTGTTGCCCTCCTATTTGTTAATGTTAGTCTTCCTCCTATTCAGATTGTAAGCTCTATGGGGCAGGTACCTCCATCCTATTCCTTAAATCATGGTCTGGTATTTAGAGTGATGTATTTTCTTGATTATATGCTTGTAATTTACTTCACTTGCTCTTTGTTACGCACTTCCATGGTCTGTAGTATAGGTATCTGTATTGTACAGTACTGAGTAACCTTGTGGCGCTTTATAAATAAAAATATACATACATACATATGCTCAGGGTGTGCTGACTTATTTAGGTGTAAACTGCTTAACGCCTTAGGCAAAACATGGAAAAAGCTCAAGATACATCGATCAACTATATTTAACATTGTAACCAGCAAACTATTTTTAGACATGTATTTAGAAACAACATGTACTATTCTTACAGCTGCAGGGATGGTTAAAGGAAAAGATCAGTTTACAATTAATTTTTGCCTACCAAATTGCCACTACTAAATGATCTTTTGCAATAAGTATGAGTTACTTATAGTCACTGGTTTTACATTCACACCATTATTTTCTTACCAACTTCTTCTTTAGTTGAATAAAAACAAAGAAAGGAGGTGGCCTACTAGTTATGGTGTCATTTAATTTGGTAGTTTGCAAGGTAAATGGGAGGTGTAACACTTATTTTTGAGGCCCCATTGGTCAAGTTGTGGGAAGGAGCTATGATTTCTGAAAAGTAATGTTGTTCAGAATTCTAAAGATCAAATTACTAATGTAAAATTCCAAACTGAGCACCTAAAGAGTAAACAGGGGAAAATGTAACATTTCTCTAAAAAAATAGTTGAAAATAATGGAAATAATATAAACTGTAAAAATGCATTTATTTAACAGTCATAAATGTAATTGCTTTTGATATATATTTCTGATTGCAGTGGAATCTGTTCAGCCCTACAGTGCACAACTGAACTAATTTATTATCTGTGTTTTAGTATAAAGCTTTTAGAGATTCTTGGTTATAGACTGATGCAACTTAGTCTTTGTTGTTATAGGTCAATACAATTTTAAGCTATAACAATAAACTCTATAATTAAGGTAAATCAATTGTAAATATTTTTCAGGCTTTATCTCTCTTTTAAAAAGCTAAATCCCATATACCTGACCTAGGAAGAAAAACAATAGTCTACATTTTCATGTTTTTTTTAAATAAACTTTATTCTATATTACAAATAGTTTTTTTTTTTTTTGTAGTTTTGGACTGCAAAATAGGAATGCATTATATTTACATACACAGGTATACAATTAATTATAACAAAGATACAGAAGCTTGCCTTTACCAAGTTACAACTCTTTTTCCAATTTAAATAGTATATCTTTAAAGTTTTACTAGGATAATAAAAACCTCCATTCTAATATGTATTTTTTTTTTATCTCTTTGAGGCTCGCAGTAACACTGGACTCTAAGGATATGAATTTTTGGTGGAAGCTTTATCAAAACCATTATGATCTGCAGAAGTCAGCATTTGTGTGTTTGTGTTTGTGTTGCATCTGTCGTAAAAAATTGGGTAGTTCTGTTATGACACTGGTTATAATTTTTCCATTACTTCCAATAGCATAAGATTAAAACAAGCATATAAAGTATATAACCTCTTCAGGAGAGATCTCCAATAGGCCAACTAGTACTGTATGTTTCTTTTATGATATGGGTTTTATTTAAATTACTCTACTATGACAGGAAGACATGAAGGCAATCTTAAAAGTGAAACATATGTTTCAAATCCAAAGACATTTAATGCACATATTCCCTTATTATTAATTGAAGATATGGTTCATCTTTTAAAATGTAATGCTTCCAATTTTTAACATTTTTATTCTGGAAGACACTCTGAAACCAAAATATTGGCCAAACCATTACCATATATTAATTTATAATAGATAATGCATTAGGAAAACTAATTAACATGTATAATTTTATTTTATTTTATAAATGTTAATTAGTTGTACTCTTTGCTTTTACAGACTAGAAGAATTCTGTTTTCAAACTAAAAAAAACAAACAAACCCATGAATGTTTTCAATAGCAGCAACAACAATGCCTACATTTTGTCGGCAACACAATAAATATATCAACAGGAAATACATTTGTTGTATTCAAGATATCTCTTCATACCAGAGACAAAAAAAGCGTGCTAAATTACATTTTCTCTGCCTTCACTCTCAAATAGAGAATACTATTTATGAGCACAGTACTGCTGTAATTAACAGCAATAAAATGTTTTACTGTCACCAGGCAAATAGGGATAATTAGATGACATTTTAGGGAATTGCCACACTGATTCATCAAATTTGTTTAACACCCTTGGGAGGTAACACATTTGTTAGCATCACCCATATTATAGAATTTTTGCCATGCCTTGTAAGGACAAACTTGTCATTTAAAACTCAATTTCTATGTTAAAAAAATACCCAAATAATATTTATTGTACCAAAATAAATTGTTGAACATGTGATGTTCTCTTCTGTAAAATGGAAATGTAAAGTCTTCCTGTCTTTGATATACTTGTCTTTCATTGTATATACTGTACATTTGATTGAATTAGTTTGCAAGAGATGCAATATTTATTTTAACGAATAATCTTAGCTGCAAGACAGCTGGGTAAACTGTCTGGGATTTGGTTTTTGAGTTATATAACATTTTAATATACAGTTTATTTATTTTTAATTTGAGGAAAACACTTAGTAGCTTTATAACCATAAATATAAATGAATAAATATATATATATTTTTTTAATTTCAAGAATTGTCAGTACAATCTATATTCTGTACAACAGGCTTCAATGGTCCACAACAAAAAGGGAACAATGGATTGTACTGGTACCATAACAAATTAATGCTTTATTTGCAACTTAGAATTAGGACCTCAACCTTTGCAGACCTTAATAGCTGAGTAGCTATGTCTGTGTTAATAATGTTGAATGGCCAACTGAATATCTGTTATGTATTTTGAGTTAATAGGCTAGTTTCTTGTTGAAAGACTTTGATAAAGATTCCACCTTTACACATATTATAGTCACATGACAAACCACTCAGGTTAATGCTTTCAGGCAGACAAAAAAAGCTAAATTAGAACACAAAAAAAAAATAAAAGAATAAAATGGGAACCACATCCACATTATCTGCAAAGTTTTAGATTCTTCTTAGATTTAATTGTATTAACATGCGCTATTTTGAATAAAAAATGTTTTCAAAGCCAGGCTATACCTCTGTGATTCCTGGGCAAAGATCTTACACATTCATAGCTCAACTCTGGCAGATATCAAGGCCCATAAAGAGTTACAAAACTAACAATAACGTAATCAGAAGATTGGCTTTTAAGCGCACAATGGTTCACACAGAAAATTACATCTCCTATATGTACTACCCCACTTTTTAAGCATTGTGAGGTAATTTTTAATATGATGGGTGAAAATATATCATGTAAGCATAGAAGTAATTAGTACTGACCAAATAGCAATGTGGGCTTATTATTATTTCCTGCTGTACAACTGTGCATATACCATATTTGACCTATCAGCTTCTGTGATTTCATGTGCAACATCTCTAGTGAATAGAGAAGAAAAGCACAGGTTGCAAGAAGCTGGATGGTCATCATGACATTCAATCTGGTAAGAATGTGAAAGAAAGCATTTGCACAAGGGCACTACTGTGCTCCCATTAACTTTGGTTTGTCTGTAATTCTTTGATTATTCTAATTCATTTGCCTCTTTCTCCTACATGGTTATTACAGTGGCCATCATTCCATACAGTTCCAAAGTCATTTACCAATCCAAACTAATGCAATATATTCCAATAAGGTGATTATGGGATTTTAGAGATTTAACATACAAATGACAACAAAAAAAGAAATGTTTTTTTTTTTTTGTATTTCAGTTTTGTGCAATTCCCAGACTGGAGATGGATAAAAAAAAAATGTTGCTCTGTAATCATTCATTGCACTTGATAAAACATAAATAAATCCAGTTTAGGCTAATGTTGGAGCACTCCATTTACATTGGTATAAATAAAATCATTACTTTCAATTGCAACTTTGAATAAGGAAGAATTGTGTATGGTTTGCATTTATTTTCCTTAAACGCCCAACTGAATGTGAGAATCAGAAAATACTGTAATATTAATTCTGCAAGTCCTAAAACATGGATGCAATAACTTTCAAATGCTGTTGCCTTAAAAACGACCATTATTTATTTTAAACTCGGGTTACATCTTCTAAAAAAAACCAAGTAACCTCTTAACGTTGCCATTTTACAAGAGGTGACAGGATATATATTTCCTGTAACTCCAGATAAAAATTGTGCTGTATATGTTATTTTTTTCCTTTTTTTTTTTTTTTTTGCTGATATGAAATAAATTGTGCTCCTTTTCCATGCGTCAGTTACAAAATGCAAGTTACGGAGATTTGCATTCCAAGCCATTCATCCTTTTAGGATTTCTTTATTTAGAAATGAATAGATTTGACTGAAACTCTATTTTTATGTTGTATTCTTTTTTTTTTATTATTATTATTATTATTACGTTAAATGCACTCGAGTGCTGCAAAAAGTTTATCAGTTAAAGATATGCAGCATTTTTTTTTGGGGGGGGATTGTTTTTAATTTTATTATTTGCTTTGTAAGGAGACTTCACATTCCATGCGCTTCTCCTACTTCCTGAATTTTTTTTTTGTGTGTGTGTGAAATAATGCAGGCAAAAATGTTTCAATTCCTGTTTCCCATCATTTACTAAGAATTCGATCTTTAAGATTTTTGAAAAGAATGATGTCTGGAAACAAAAGTGAAGTTTTCATTACCATGTGCAGTACAAATAAATTCTACTTTTGTCACCACAACGTTTGTAGCATATTTAAATGGTGTAGTTTGAAACACTGATAATATCTGGAGATCGTTTCCATAAAATTTATCACTATTAAATATTCACTTGGACATTTCCAAACAAACCTTTTTAGATGTTGTCAATTTAATGTGGTTGATTTCATTTAAAGCAATAATTCTGGCTTGAAATACGAATGTGATTATGCAATAGTATACAATCTCTATTTCTCAGGAAGAAATATCTAGAAACAAAACACAGGGGGAAAAAAAAAAAACTTACAAAAATGTAACGTCTTACTTATCCAGGAGAGATTTAGGAAAAATATTTTTTTTTTTTATGGTAGTTAGATTCATGCTCCACCTTAATCGGTTTGTTTCAGGACGAAGGATTTTGAAGTCACTTTATTTGGTTATCCAAATGCCTTGTTTTGCCAACGAAAGCTTTAGGTTCTAACCTGGATGTGTTAAAATGCATTAATACTGGGTTCATGTTCCATCCATGCCAATGTATGGCAAGGAGAGAAGGTAAAAGCAGCACAGCAGATAAGATCTACTAGTTTCCCAAACTGATCATTTTATCATTTCACTGAGAGCAGTAGTCTTAACTACAAAGTCTTTGTTTCCCAAAGGCTGTCCAACTGAATGTCCTCCCTTTATCCATTGGACGTTTTGTAGTATCCATGAGGTTAAAGAAGGAAGAAGAGGAAGTACATTATGAGACTCTTTGTCCAACTAATCAAAACTTGCACTTGGTAAATATGACGATCTTGACTGAGGCACGGCTTGGTTTATCCCTTCCAGGGCAACATGGAAATATAGTTTTCAGCTGTCTATACTCATCAGCGCAATAACTTGTTCTAATTTGTAGGCAAGTTTTTGCTTTCCTGCTTGATCATCTTGATCTAGTGCTGTCAAGATCTGAAAAAAAAGAACATATTTCAAATAACATTACATTTACATAGTTTGCGTACTACAATTTCATGTTATACAGTATGATACATTTACTAAAGTCACACAGGCTTTTTGACTAGTAAATGCAGGAGAAACAGCCTATATTTAACAATATCACTGGTTTCACCTATTTACTAAACCATTCAAAAACCATTTTATCTCCCAAAAGAATTCTTCACCCTCAGGCTGGTGTACACCTACTATTCCCTATGGAGATGGTCCTGTCATTTAGCCGGAGTCCAAAATATTTCCCCATTGAAAAGAGACATCGGTATCGATCTGTAATGGAAGGAAGAACACACATAGAGAAATACTGCAAAGTGTGTCCCTTGTTAATGATTTATTTCAATGGGGAAACATTTTTATCCTTTCTTTGTAAATCAGGGAAATCGAGAAGTACAGGTAAACAAGAATTGACAGCAAAAGTGGGTGAAATCAATTGTTATGGTTGAATTGGTCTTAGTAAATATGCCCCGCGTCTGTTTATTTACAATTCTATTGCTGAACCCAGTCATCTTGCTTTTCATAAAATAGAAAAAAATGAATATGGCTTTTACAAACCTAACCTAAAAGAGACTAAGGGGGGAATTCATGAAGCTCCGAAGTGAGGCGCGTAGTGTTCGCCTCACT
>WMED01027120.1:0-10685 GCA_019650415.1 Pipa parva | reverse complement strand
AGTACTAATCATTTGTATTCTGACATCACTCTCCTGTGTTACTAACAGTACTAATCATTTCTATTCTGACATCACTCTTCTGTGTTACTAACAGTACTAATCATTTGTATTCTGACATCACTCTCCTGTGTTACTAACAGTACTAATCATTTGTATTCTGACATCACTCTCCTGTGTGGAAAAATATGCCATTGACTGTAATACTCAGACCAGTGTATTCTGAAATCAGCTTATAAAGCATAGCCTATATAGACAGAAAAGCCACTGCATTACAAAGAAAACAGCAGGTATTTGGTTATGAATCCCATTAATTTGTTTCTCTGGTGTCTGAGGCATCACCAACTACTCACCCTCAATATGGATGGAATGTGGGCTGAGGACAGGAGCAGCCCCACCAATATGATAGGAGAAGCGTCTAGTTTGGTACTGCCTGGCATAGGTTCCTGATTGCTCCCGGGGGCTGGAAGGTGGGTAAGTAAAAGCAGTGCTCCTTGGACGGTTCACCTGCATGTTTGCAGGGTGGAAAAGATTGCCCTGTGTCCCTTTAATTCACAATTCAGGCTCTCCCCTGTCAGCATAGGGAAAGCAGCTTTAGGAGTCTGGCTGCAGAGAAGGAAAGAAGGTCCAGGCATTGGTATAAGAACATTAGCAATGTCAGCATTACTGTGGTCAGTTGCACAAGGCTACAATCTCTGTCTTCTCTGAGATCTGAAATTTCCCCAGTTGGAATGCAATATTGCAATGATAAAAATCCCTTAGAATGTTGCCTTTGCTGTTCAAATACCCATGGGTGGTTTTTGCAGCATCAGCAGTTGTCTGTGTAAAATTCAGCAGGGACAATTCACAGTGCACTGCAGAAAAATCATCAGCAGCTTGTATCAGGAAGGGATCTGCAGCTCCTTCCTACTAGTGTGTAAGGCTAAACTCATCCTGAAGGTTGATGGTGACCCACCTTGTCCTTAAGCTGGCTTTCTTTGCCTTTCTCATGCATAGACGTTAGCCTAATCCATCACACTTTGCTCTTCATCAGTTAAGCAAATCCCTATAGGTCAGCTTGCCTGTGAGACTGGATTCCTAATTACAGCCATGTAAGTGTTACAGTCTCTCTCCCTTCATCCTGGATGCTGATGAAATGACATAACCATCTCAGAGTTCACAGAACCAAGAAAGGATAAGCATCAAGGGGACAAACCCCCACTGCAGTAGTTGCCACTCTTGGGTGCAAAAGGGTTGAGTGCTGATCAGTGCAAAAAAGCATAAAAAACCAAACCAGGTTGTGTATTTCACACAGGCTCACTGCAGCCTTCTCTTTGTTCTCTCTGTCCCTTTTACTGCTGCTGTTGCCGATTGTGGCTTTTAAACATGCTTCAGCTTTCAGTATTTTAGCCTTGCTTTATTTTTCTCTATTTTTTCCCTGTGTATGTGAAATCTGACCCTCTTTCCTTGCTGCTGGATTTCACGTCATATGTATTTAAAATCTGGTCTGTATTCCCCCTCCCAACAACACATGGCTAGCCCAACCTCCAGAAATCAACCCTTTACTCCTTGTAATGTTGTCCTTTCTCCTTTCAGTTCTTAAGCAACATCCTGCATGACTATTGATGTGAATCCCCCCTCTGGAAATAAGAGCAATAGACTGCAGCACATATGGTAGTGAAGGGAGAGTCCACCCATAACTGGGGTGTCATGTTCTGCTACACTGAAAGCGAGTGCATGAATTTCATGCTGACATCATAAAGGTGTAAACAGGTGGGTTTAGCTCTTTTAAGGCTAGGTTCACACAGCGCGTATATGCGCTGTGTATTAAGAAATGTGTGTCTAGAAAATATGACAGCTTATTTCAGTCTGGTGTATTCTCTAGAATACTTACTATTGTACTTACCTGACTTAGGGGATAATTCAGCAAGGTGCGAACTCACCAAAATGGTTACGCGCTGGCTTCTCTCCCACACGCGCACATCAGCGAACACTTTAAAGGTATTCCAGTCACCTTGCGACCACTTGAGTCACCTCGCAAGACTGGAAGACCTTTAAAGCGTTCGCTGATGTGCGTGTGTAGGAGTGAAGCCAGTGCGTAACCATTTTGGCGAGGTGAATCGAAGCATCGCAAGGTGAGTTCGCACCTTGCTGAATTACCCCCTTAGTGTGAACACTCCTTCGGTGTTCATGGCTCCTCCTGAGTGGCTGAATTCTTCGCAAAGCATATGTACGCCGGTGAAAATACAACGGAAAGCGTTCCGATGCGCATTGTGCTAGGGTGGCTGGAACAAGGTAAGTTCCATAGGGATTTGTGGCACAGCTTTTTTCATGCGCAGTATATATACACCATGCATAAATGAACTAGAGTGACCCTAGCCTTAAACTACATCTTCCAGCATGCCCTCAAGGCTTTCAGTAGTTGCTAGGAGTCTGCAATGAACAGAAGCTAGAGTGACACAAATTGGATGGCTCTTCAGGCTTGATTTGGGTCTCTGATGCATTGAATGCAATACATTGTTTTCAGAGCCACAAATTATTTATGATAAGACTGAGTTGCTCCCTTTGAAACCTTCTGGCCTGCATCATGAATGACAGGAAAAACAAGTGGCCAAGAAAAGTACATAATAAATCATAAAATGAGGCTGAAACTGCATGTTGTATTTCTGCAGCAGTTGCAGTGCTGGTGCTGGGAAAGCCTAGATATAACGACAGGTGTAGCAATATAGGTTGCAGCAGTTGTGAGCCCAGGTGATCTCTGCTGTGGCTTCTACTCCCACTGCCAGCCCCACAATGCATGTGCCTGGAACACCCTGGATCCTGGTAAGTAGGCTACATCAAAAGATGAATCCAAAGAGAATATCCATTATTAGAGTGAAGTAGGCCATAGTGGATTAGGTTCCAGGTTGGACAAGGTAAAGGAACATTCAGTGGCAGGCTAAAAATTCCTGACTTGGGCGGAAAACCCAACAGAAAGAGCTAGAAAGTTTGCTAAGGGAAGTTTCTAAGGGCTGCTTTTATAGTATTATCAGTTGGTCAAAATGTTGCTATATTTGGTCTTTTATTGTTCTATAAATCACTAATGATATATCTCATCACAGGGCTTTATCTGGCATGTAGAGATTGGCATATTTACTCTTGTGTTAGTCCATTTGCTATAAATGAACTATGCCAGTGTTAGATGCGTCATATGGTTTCCTCTATACAGCACAACAAAGTTTATACTCCCAACAATACAAGAGGCCTAAAATGAGTGTCCCTCTCTAAATGTCTGCTCTGAATAGCATGACTGGCAGTCCACTCTCCAGAGTTACTCTGCTTGTGGTATTTGTATTGTATTTATCCATTTGTATAGTGCTGATATATTACGCAGCACTTTACAGAAATTCATCATTCACTTCATCCCTGCCCCGTGTGTTCTACACATAATCTGCTTTGCCAACACCTGAATAGTGTGCTGACTGTATTAGCTGGTACCAAGACATTATGGAACAAGAAAATGATATTACACAACTGCCTGTGGACATAGTGTGTCTTTAAACTGAGAATCTGATGTCCCCATCAGCTGCTTTCTTACACAATCTTTCTGTACAAATCATTCTATATGGAACCTATAAATTACATTGCATAAACAGATCATCACATGAACTACAAATTTACAAAAACCAAGAACCCATGGGGCAAGCAATAACATCAAAAGAACTGCACTAGTGATTGCTAGATTTGGGAAAAATCTGGTCAAGCAAGCACTTTCTATTTTGGCATCTTAAAATATTTTGTAATTCATTCTTACTGGAATTATCATGACTACTGCAAACTCTATTGTTAAGTCCCTGGATAGTACTTGTAGAGATGCTGCTCCTCATCCTCGTCTTAATTAACTAAGCAGCAGTTAGATGATCCTACTAACTCAGCTTCAGAGGATGCACAGGCAATGTGCAATGCAGTTTACAGCAATAAAACATGCACTTTCTGCACCATGCCAATGCAGACTGCATGCAGTTTTCCATCCTTTTAACATAAGGTCAAACCTAAAGGGCATATTTATCAAAGAGTGAATTTGCATACCAAAACAATTTTGCAACTGTTTGCATAAGTTCTCCCAGTGTAGCAAAGACAATTCGCATATTCATTATTTACTGTATTGTTGCAGCAATGGAGCAAATTGTCATGATTCGTCACTTAGTACAGTTTCTGATGGTAGCCAGGCAAATAGGTCTGTGTCATCTTCACATGGACTTGTTTAAAGAGACAATGAAATTATAACTATCTTTTTATATATTATTGACAATATAACACCAATAGTTCAATGAAAATGGCTGCTCAAATCCTGTATGTAGTAGAAAACATACCAGCAATGATGATAAATATGCGGGTGCTCAGGAGCAAATGGATCCCAAATCCAATGAAGCTGCAAGCGAAGAATAGAAGATCTCCGGCACTCCGTAGAAGTAAAAAACAAGTGATATTTATTGAAATAAATTAAAAGTCCATGTAGTAATATATTAAAAGGTAGGAGGCACCTACGCGTTTCGAGCCGCAGCTCTTAATCATGGTGTCAGAGCTGCAGCTTGAAACGTGTAGCTGCCGCCTACCTTTTAATATATTACTACATGGACTTTTAATTTATTTCAATAAATATCACTTGTTTTTTACTACTCCGGAGTGCCGGAGATCTTCTATTCTTCGCTTGCAGCTTCAATATAACACCAATAGGCATTAATTATTTTAAGAATGAAAAAGTAGTGCTTAAATATGTAGTATCAGTTATATGCAGATAATACCCAAATTTACTTATCCTGTGCTATCACCTGAAATACAAATTTAAATTTCTAGTCGTCTCCTGGAAATCTCCTTGTGGATGGCCAAGACCAGCTCAAATTAAATCTCGCTAAAACAGAATTGATTATCTTTCCATCTAAACCTGGACCTGCTCCTACCTTTTCCATTCTAGTTGATGGTGCCATCATCAACCCTGTAACCTCTGTACGTTGTCTTGGGGTGACTTTTGACTCTGCTCTTTCCTTCTCTAAACACTCTACCACTGCTAAAACCTGTCAATTTTTCCTTTGAAACATTGCCAAGATCCACCCCTTTCTCTCTCGCTACACTGCTAATACCCACATGCATGCTCTCATCCTATCCCACTTGGACTACTGTTCTTATATCTGGCCTTCCAGCTTCCCACCTCTCCCCACTCCAGTCTATTCTAAATTCTGCTGCCAGAATTCTTTCCGTTTCTCCCCAGAGAGGACAGCCTTTCTCCCAATCTCTCTCTGTTCCTTGGCTCCACATAAGCAAACAAATCATTTACAGTGTTCTCCTTTTGACATTTAAGGCACTTCAATCCATTGCACCTCCCTACATTTCCTTACTTGTATACCCGTACATTCCTCAACGTCAACTGTACTCCTCCCAAAGCAAAGAAGCTTTGCATGCAACACACCAATACTGCCCATTCTCGTCTTAAACCCCTTTTTGCCCCCCACATCTGGAATTCTATATCCCATTATCTTCCCCAGGAACATTCCCTCTGCCCCCCACATCTGGAATTCTATGTCCCTTTATCTTCGCCAGGAACATTCCCTCTGCACCTTTAAAATCAGACCTACCTTTTGGAGAACTAGCACTATTTATCACTAAT
The DNA here is from genome assembly GCA_019650415.1 of Pipa parva. NCBI lineage: Eukaryota > Metazoa > Chordata > Amphibia > Anura > Pipidae > Pipa > Pipa parva. The sequence goes on along the minus strand of WMED01027120.1, from coordinate 5,065 downwards.
TTTTATGTATTTACTTATTAATTAGTTATTTATGCTTAATATTTGTATTTATGTGTTTCAACACATTATTGCAGCTCTCATTACCCTTCTGTGTATGTAAGTCTAACTTCCATTTAGACTGTAAGTTCTTTGGGGCAGGGACCTCCAACCAGTGTCATCCGCAACCTAGCACTTATAGTGAAGTATCCTTGTGATATTATACTTTTATTGTATATTGCACTTTTCCCATGTCTGTATTATATTTGTATCGCTGAATTGGACAGCGCTGTGTAAATTTGTGGCGCTTTATAAATAAAATAACACAAGAGTAAATATGCCAATCTCTACAGGCCAGATAAAATACAGAAATATTTGGCTTAATGTCACAAACTGTGCAAACATTCGATAGCGCAGAAATCTATAGCTATTGCTAAATATGTGAATCTGGATAAATCTAAAATTGTAGTAAATTCATGCATTTATGAGACATTTTGCACTTACGGTAGATAAATATGCCTCTAATAGCCTTATAACTAAAGGAAAGTGAATAAAATGAACAACAAGCAAAAAGTAGATACTGAATAAACAAGGGATTAAAGTGATAGTCAGGTTGGTTTGCTTTTTCACAAAGCAGCTGTTTCACTTCCTTACTCTGTAGTATCTCTATCAAGAGTACTAGAAAAAGCCAAATTAGGCTGCACATTTCTCCTAGAGACAGTAGTGCTACACTCTCAATGTAGTAAACCTGTGCCAAATCAGCAATGCTTCCTTGTATTGAAAGAACAGTGCTAGAAGTGCCGCATGGCCTGTTTTTGCCATGAAAAGGTTCTTGTATACAGATACTGCAGAGCGAGGGTGCTAGATAGTGACACTGCCGGTTTGTGATACGTTTTCAAGAATTTACAGTTTCACTTTGAAAGGGAAAATACAAGTGTTTAATGTATGTTCGTGTAAATGGCCAGAATCTTATTTACTGCCATATTTGGATTTATTGGTTTAAATGTGGTGGCTACCATATTGTTTCTACAGGGTGGTCTAAAGTTAAGGAGACACCTGAATAAATGGAAAATGGTGGTTGGGAACGACATCCTGTGTGTGGCATGTTGCTAACAAGAAGGCGGCAAATCTGTGTGTGGCAGTGAAAGCCACACAGGATGGAGATTCCAACCATCATTTCCATTTATTCAGGTGTCTCCATACCTTTAAACCACCATGTATTTCAAGGAAAATTTAAAATACCACCCCGAGACTCCCTTTAGTGTCCAAATCATCTTGGAAATGTTGCTTTATATTTTCTTAACCAAGCAAGAAATTTTGAATGAAACATCTTTTTTTAACATAGGAGTATTTATTTTTCTTGTAGATAGAATTATTCTATGAAAACATTAATTTTTAAGACTTGTTTAGATCAGTTTTGGAACGTTTAAGTTTGAATTATCTGGTTTGGTACTATGCCAGGTTTTGCTCACCAAAATATTTTGCAAACCTGGCCTTAAAAAGTTCAGAGAAAATGAACTTAACCGACTGCACATGCGCAGATCGATTTTTTTTGGTGAACTTCAGGAGGAGGCGGTACTATGCGAGGACCGATGTCACTCATATAACCAGGAAGTAACCTGGTGCAGCAATGTATTTATCTGATGATCCTAGGATGTGGAGGTAAGTATTCTATAATACTATATTGAATATCCATTCAGTCTAAACCTATTCTCGGTCACTTTATGGATCATCGTTCTTTTCTGTCTTTCACCACTTCCTTCAATTCCGCAATTGACCCATTCATTGTTCTCGTAATTTTGTCGAGCCATCTTGTTCTTTGGCGGCCTCTTCTCCTTTTTCCACTGACTTTTTCAAACATCACCAATATTTTCAAGCAATTAGCTCGCATCACATGGCCAAAATATGAGAGTTGTTTGGTAATTTTGCCCTTTAATGATGTTTTCGGTTTGACGCGGTCCAAGACTGCTTTGTTAGTCATCATATCAGTCCAAGGTATTCTTAGCACTCTTCTCCAGTACCATAATTTGAAAGCATCGACTTTTCTCCTCTCAGCTTTCATAACCGTACATCATTATAGGGAAGACGATTGTGTTGACCACTCTTTTTGTTTCAAAGCTTATATCTTTGCTCTTCCAGATCTTTTCCATTCCCTGCATTTCAAATCTGCCGTGGTCATAACTTTCGTTTTTTTGATGTTCAGGTACAGTCCCATTTGCTTGCTTTCCTCTTGTACTCGTCGGATGAGGTAGTTGAGGTCCTGTGCACTCTCTGCGAGCAGGGTTGTATCATCCGCGTATTAAAGGTTGTTGATGTTTCTGTTGCCTATTTTGACTCTTTTTTCAGATTCATCCAAATTATATTGCCTCATGATCATTTCTGTATATAGGTTGAAAAGAGTTGGTGACATGATGTCGAACTCCTTTCCCGATTCCAAACCACTTCGTATTCTCGCAGGCTGTCCTGACTGTTGCTTCTTGGTCATTGTAAAGTGATCTTATGAGTTGCCCGATGTGTTCAGGGACACCCATTTGTTTCAGGCACTTCCATAGCTGTTGATGCTTGACGCAGTCGAATGCTTTACTGTAGCCAATGAAACGCATATACACGTCCTTTTGATATTCCTGTGTTTTCTAAATGATCCAGCACAGGTTCGTGATTTGATCTCTAGTGCTGTGTCCCTTGCGGAAACCAGCCTGGACGTCTGGCAGTTCCCATTGAAAGATCTTCATGAAGCCTTTCTGAATGCACTTCAGAAGGATTTTAATCGCATGAGATATGAGGATGATGACACAATAGTTGGAATATTCTTGTGTATTGCCTTTTTTTGGAATAGTGATGAAAATTGATCTTGTCCAGTCTTTGGGCCATATTTTGGTAGACCAGATCTTTTGACAGAGTTTGGTTAAGATCTTGATCAGTACTGGTTTTAATAGTTTGGTTGGTAGATGATCGATGTCCAAAGCTTTCCTGTTTGGTAATTGTTTCAGGGCCCATGTGAGTTCTTCCTCAAGAATGCACGGTTCTTCTTTGGCCTGATGTTCTGTTTCCAATGGTTTGCCTGTTCGGTGGCCGGAGTACAGCTCTTCCATATATTCTCACCACCTTCGCCTCATTTGATCTTTGTCTTGTATTAACTTTCCATCCTGATCTTTGATGGTGACTGCCTGGCATGGTACAAACAGTACCCTGGTCTGCTTCACATGGCTAAACAGAGCTTGAGTATGACCATGCTTGTTTGCTTCTTCTAACTTAGTGCATTGATTGTTCCAGTAATTTTCCTTATCTTGTCTGACTTCCCTCTGAAATTTTGCATTTAGCCATCTGAATTCAATGTTGTTACCAGAAGCTTTGGCTTCTCGGCGCTAGTTGGCAATTCTGATAGATTCTTCTGATAACCATTGAGGTTGTTTCCCTGGTTTTTTAGAAGGGACAATTTGTTTCGCTTTATCTAGCGTGATGGCTTTGATTTCCTCCCAAAGTTCATTGGGGTCTTTTACAGTGGTGCTGAGCACTTCGTATCTGTTCTTGACTTCAGCATGGAGGGATGCTGTCTGTATCAAAGCGACATGTTTCTGAAGGCTGTTTGATGTTGCTAAAATGGAGTTTGATTTTTGCGATTAGGAGTTGGTGATCAGAGCCGCAATCTGCTCCAGGATATATTTTTATGGCCAATATTGAGCTTTTCCATTGCTGTTGACACAGAAAGTAGTTGATCTGATGTCGATTCACACCGTTTGGTGCCATCCCAATATTGTGAATTCTTGATAAGTGCAGACGAGTCCTTTCACTTGCATCAGCAGACCAGAGTCCAGATGGATTTGTCCTGCCTGCATCATAAATGCCTGAGATACTCAAAACACATCCTTGCTCTTCCATGGTAGCTTGATGAGTTCCTTCTGGCCCAGGGGTCCTACCATCGGACACCATATGTGAAAATGTTTTGTTTTGGTCCATGAAGTATTTTGTCAAGATAGTGGAGTAGTTTGCCGTTGCTTTATCCACCCCCCGCTCCACATTTATCTGGGCTTGGGACCGGCATGCAGCTGTTTCCTGTTACATGGCTGGGTTCTACAATACTACAGTTCTCATATAAATACTCATACTATTCTAAATGACTAACAGGGCAGACTTTAAGCATGGGCTTAATTCATCAATGACCAATCATTCTGTAAAAACTTAGGGCAATGCTACATTATGCATTCAGTGGACGCAGCCTGGGGTCCCAGAAACTGCTTTAGCGATTAGCCTATTTAGATACCATATGTCGCTCTGGTGCACCATTCCTCTTCTTCCTCCAGGCATTTTACCATAAGAAAATAAGTCTCCCTGCCTGGGATGAAAAGTGGTTACAGTCGCAGACTTAGACTAGGACATCCAGTATTCATTACTGTAACACGAACAAAATAAAAATTCCAATTTGGATTAGCATTGTAGTTATTTAAATATCACACGTTTAAAGATGTTCTCTTTGAAGCTAAATTCATTCATTTTCCTGTTTTTTGCCTGTCTGTTTACACATAGCAGCCATGTTGTTAAACCGACCTTACCTAGTCCCACTGTTTTCTATTGCACTCTAGATAAGACATATTCAGGAAGTGTGCCCTAAAGCTCTATTTTTAAAGCTAAATATCATACTTTATAAACACAATTTAGAAATTTTGGAAGCACAGAATAAAAATGCAACTATAAATGTGTTTGAGGCATTTTTATTTTTTGGTGTTACTGTGGTTATAAAGTGCACTTGTCACCTCAAAACTCTAATACTAATTTAGGTTCTACTAATGAAATAAACGTTTTTGTAAATATAAATTTATTTTTTTTAAAATGTACCTTTATACAACGTTTCTCTCTGTCATCTTCCCTGTCAACCTGACTTTTCTTTCCCGAGTTGGGTGGGCAGGACTAAATGATTGATATTATAGCTCCTCAAATCAGATCCCTGCTAGATCATGATTTAAGGGATCTGATTGGAGGAGCTATAATGTCAATCATTTAGCTCCGCCCACCTGATACTCAGGAAAGAAATGTCAGGCTGACAGGGAAGATGACAGAGAGAAACGTTGTATAAAGATACATTTTTAAAAAA
>WMED01027119.1:0-10685 GCA_019650415.1 Pipa parva | reverse complement strand
GCTGCAGCCCGGTCCAGTGCAGGAGGCTGGCTACTGCTGCAGCCCGGTCCAGTGCAGGAGACTGGCTACTGCTGCAGCCCGGTCCAGTGCAGGAGGCTGGCTACTACTGCAGCCCGGTCCAGTGCAGGAGGCTGGCTTCTACTGCAGCCCGGTCAGTGCAGGAGGCTGGCTACTACTGCAGCACGGTCCAGTGCAGGAGACTGGCTACTACTGCAGCCCGGTCCAGTGCAGGAGACTGGCTACTACTGCAGCACAGTCTAGTGCAGGGGTGGGCAATTAATTTTCCCATGGGGGCCACATGAGAAACTTAAATGGTGTTAGTGGGCCTGAGTAATATACTTAACTTGCTGGCACCTATGGCAATTGGCCACGCCCCCCATTTTCACAAGCTCATGTGGGCCAGTCAGAGATAGGTAGGGGGCCGGATGTGGCCCATGGGCCGTACAATGCCCAGGTGTGGTCTAGTGCATGGCTGTCCTGTTAATCAAGGGGAAGTTAACGCTCTGTGATATTTCCCAACTTTACCTTCCCCAGTTTACTGCGCTGTGCAAATGTCCAGTTAAAGCGATCTAACCGCAAGAAGGCGTTTAACCAGCAGCGATCGTTTTACATCAAACTAGCAAACAAAAGAAATGTGTGGGACCAGGTATCCCCCAATTATCTGCAATGAAATATATAGGAAAACTGGCATGTCTGATGACAGTTCAGTTAGAAATGTATAGGCTGCAGTGCAAGGATGTGTAAGGTCTGGACTGAAATAATCCAACGTGACAATTCGTTATGCCACGGTGTCGCATGCGATTTTGTAATATTTGTAAATGAGCTCTAGAAGATCATTTGCATTGGAAATACAGGTGTAACTTGTCTGGAAGTACAGAGATGCTCAGAAGGCCATGGGAAAACACACACACACCAGCTTGTTTTCTGTTTTAGCAGATTTCTATAGCGAAGTTTCCCCTTTATATTTAGTGTTGTACAGATCTTGCTACTCAGGGTGTTTTGTTACATTAACATTATATAACGTCATCACTCAGCTCTGAAGTCATCAAATAACAATGTGCAATGTGAAGCAGTCTATTGCTACAGCAGGAGCAGGTTACAGGAGGATAAGCACTCCCTTGAAACACTAAATGTTATTGTTTACAGAGAGACAACATTATGTGTATACACAATGTAAAAATACAGGATTTTCTAATTACAGAATTAAACTTGTGCATGGAAATTAATGGGCAGACCGGACACTACACCTAATCACTTACTATTAACATACTACTTACTATTAATATTCTGTGTATCATTTCATTGTTACTAGAACATTTCATTCTTCATTATGTATTACAATGTGATGACTATGTAGGAGTCACATTGTATTCTATAAATCAGGAATGCACACATCTATTATTTTTATGAATTCATAGGAAAAACCAAATCCTCCACAAAAAAGTTATTTAATTATAAACAAAATCCTGATATTAATTTACATATTAAAATTGGACTGCAGTTGTCCATACCAATAAGACACATCTACTTACATGATCAACAAAACTCATTCTTTGAATAGAATGTCGCATGACAGCAATTACAAAGATGAGTACTGTAGTATCATATGATTCTTTAGTTGGTCTATCAGAATGACAGCAAGTGGATTTTATTTAGACCTAGTGAATTCTATTGTAATTTTTAATTTTGCAAAATATCCTAAGATTTAGCTTAATCTAAAATCAATTCCTGAATTAGCATCTCTAATTTGAACTGAAACTAATTATCATGAACACAACTGGTTGGATGGGCAATTTAATTGCTTTGATTCGATTTGTTGAAAATAATTTCAAGTGAGTTGGTGCTAGACATTTCTTTTGAGCCTTCAGTCTTTATTTCTACTACATTGCAAATAATCCTTCAACACTGAAAAATTTAATTAGCTAATGATCTCCATTGTGATGTGTTTTTGGTACTTGATTGAAAAGCATTAGTAGAGATTTCCAGTAGTGGCTGCATTTTAGAAATCTGTTTAAACAATGGATTGAACCATCTAACTGCAGATGAATTGGCCATCTAAAGCATGGCCTTATGTTATACAATCAGAACTCTTTAGCCCAAATAATCAGGTTACTCATTACTGACCCTAGCCTGCTTGATTTAGATTACCTAATTTATATGGAATTAGGGTGCGTGTGAGGACTAAAAATATAAGTACAAATAAACAGTCTCATTTATTGAAGATTCATAATATAGAAGAGTGAACAGTGAAGTCAACATTAATAGTTGTACACTTTACAGTGTAAAATAATATATTATTAAACTACAGTTATACATTCCTATTTTAATCTTCTTTGGCTCCATTTTTTTAGTGCTATTCCTTACAAACATTTGCTTGCATCTGATTGAACTTTGCTTTGTTTCTGTACAATTTGCTACATTTGCACTAAACATTCTAATCAATACAGTGATCAATTGATATTGACGGGCGAAATTTATCAAGCTCGAGAAAGTCGAAATCGACTTTCTTGAGTTTTATCGATGTAAAATAATAGGTGCCCAATTGCAAAATACTGACTGATTTTTACGAGCAAAACTTTTCGATTGATTTTTTTCTGTTATTTTTTGATGGAAAGGTAGCCATACTACCAATGTAAAGTAATATCACTACCAATGTAAAGTATGGCTAACCTTTCTATCGAAAAATCCAATTGAAAAACTCGATCAAACAGTTTCAATTGGTAAAATCGATCAAAAATCCCATTTTTTTACATCGATAAAACTTGAGAAAGTCGAAATCTACTTACTCGGGCTTTCTAAATTTTGCCCTAATTACAGTAATGACTAATTAAAATTGTTTTCTAAATTGTATACAGTATTTAAATGCACTGCTGCTGAATAAAAACAGTGGTTCTAAAATGAAAAAGAAGGGAGTGGGAGGAACATAGAAAATATTTGACGTTTCACAAAATTGCTAAATGTAATGAATATTAATTCTCTGGGTAGAAGTGGAGCTCACTGGGGTAAAGACACTGGTCATGAAATTGTGCTTAATAATAAATATGCCCTAGAGATTCTGTAATGGAAAGTGTGTGTATATATACCGTATATACAGTATATATATATATATATATATATATATATATGTTACATAAAACTATTTCAGATGAGAAATTATTCATGAATGTTGAGCACAAATCAATAGAAGTTCATTCATTCCAACTGGAATTCTAGAGTGAATGTAAGCAGTAGGATTCCCATTAATCCAGACTTAAACCACTCCTCTTTATTGGTTTGGTATCTTTACAACGTCTACATTCATTGGATGTAACAAGTGCACACCTCTGGACTCCACAGTACACTAAATCAGTCTGGCAGCATAACAAGATTGTACTAGCAGGTAAATGTTTAAATATACTGATAAGAAATTGTAATGATACTGTACTGGCTCACCAACTACCACCAGACTGAGTAAAATCTCATTTATATAGTATATACTGTCAACACCAGCTTCTTATTCATTTTTGCTTTCCAGGGCCCACACAACTACTCGAGAGTTTATTGTTGCAGGTGACAGTAGCATAACATAGCAAATAGTTCTACAGGTCTATTTAAAACAATTTTTTTGGTCCATTGAGACATCCTTGCTGCCATCACATATATGTCAAGTTGTTGGTCCTAGGGGGTCCTGCCAGTTACCATATACCATTTCCAATACCAGTGTCTTCTTATGTGTCAAGTGGGGCCCATAGCAGTTGCTAGTGCTGTACCTGCTCTAGCTACGCTGTCCTCATCTTTTCTGTGAATTGTTTTCTGTGACTCTTGTAGCCTAATTGTCTTGCCTAAGATGTAGCGCACAACCAGTTTACTATTATAGATGTTAATTCCAACTTCAGCTCACCTGTTTGGGTGTAAAATTGAAGCTCCTGTTCCTCTCCCATAGACTTTAATGGTTATCGGCGATTATCATTATTGATTAACGATTATCGACCCGATGATCACAATCATCGATTATCGATCCAATGACAATTATTGCCATCATCGCTTATCACTAGTCACAAGCAATGGATAATGTAACAAGCTTTTATCCACCCAACATTGTTTAATGCATCTAGCTGTTAGGAGATGGAATGTTTGTTATATAACTGGCTGCTGGCCACTGAGCAAATTAATAAAAGCTACTTAGCAATGCATAATGAAAGTAGATAATTACAGGCCTCTGAGCAAGAAGAAATGTTGAGAATGACAGTATGTTTGCTACATCACTTCACATAACCCCTGTACTCTTTTTTTTACTAGGATTACAAGACTCAGTGTAACTAGTAATAATAATTTTATCATCAAATGTGCATCAAATAAGCATGGTTGACTTTGTAGTGAGAACTACATTTAATCTAAACATTATTTAAGCGCTTATTCATGAAAGTTCAAACAGTTGTGTAAAGGTCAGAATTCGCATTAATTCGCCACTTCCCTATCTTTGTGCATTCAACAAAGGATGGTTGCAAACTTTTATCACTTTGCATGCGCGTGCACAGGTAATTGCCTACTACTCAAGCACTGAAATCTGTTGAAGTAGTAGACTCCGGGGGTTATTGACTAAAGTCTGAATTGTCTTGTAAAGGGGTGAATTTGCCAGGTTGTATCTGTGATGGAAGCGCATCTGTTTTGCACTTGGCAAAACATTTGTCCTGGTAGCAACATGCCGAAGCAAATTTTCATCCTATGGTCTGATTTTGTAGACCAGTTATATTTAGGAAGGATGGTTATCCATATAATTTTAAAGGCAAAACTAGAATGATTTTACAGGAAATTGAAAGGCAGAAATATAGAAGGTTGCCATGCATTTTTGTACAAAATGTCACATACCTGACTTTCTGGTTGTCTGAGCAACACTAGAACACTCGTTTTCCCATTGAGAAATTCTAATCATCTACCACTGAATGTCACTGTCATTTGATACGCAGCTTTTGTTGTGACTGCAAACACCAAATAGAAGAAAATGCATTGTTTGTAGCATTTACAAATATAAATGCATCGTTTAAAAACATAATAGAAAGTATATCATTCCATATAGTGCAGAAATCATGACTAGAGTATGATATATGATAAACCAACTGCAAACAACAGGACAGACTTTTGAGTTAAATCCATGCACTTCTTTGATTAGTTTAAGTTTTAATTAAAATTAAACTTAAAATGTCCTTTGGATATAATTTGTTTACTTAGATCTCAGCATAAACATCTATTTCATGGATTTTAATTCAGAAAGATTATTGCACTTCAATATCACTAATATCATTAAGGTTGCCATGCACATTGATTGCTGTTAGCATAACCAACCGATTGCATGGTAAAATAGTCATTCTTCTACCTATCCTTTTGGTGTAAACTATCCAAGTTATTGATTTTCCTTTTTTCAGTTGTTTGAAAGTTTATACAGTGATAAAGGAAAATCAGATGTCACAATGTCCAATAGCACACTGTGGGGATTATTTCTGAGAGTGAGAATTCAACTGTCAAATGAATTTTAATCACTTAGGGTCCCTACACTCCAATAGTCACAAATGATCTACTCCTTATTCCCAAAGCAGAAGATTTCCATAGGGAAGAAGCAAATGGCGTCAGTTGCCCTCTTTTGTGTAGTGTAGCATAGTCAGTTGGATAGTAGCAGTCCTGCCATCAGCCCCCTAATTTGTCACTTTCATCTGGCAAAGTAAAACTGCTGAATGCAACACAATATGCCTTCCTGAATTTGCTACTGCGACACTTGAAGAATAGGCAAATTAACTGTTTTGAGGTGTTTATGTGCTGTAAGCTGCAGTGATACCAATTGAAGTCATCAAAATCTAAAAGTTCCTACAACAAATTACTGACAAACTTTTTAAAATGGCATGACAAACAGAATAAAGAGTTGGTTTTGGGATTCAAGCCCAAAATGAAGATAATGCTTAAAGATTAGTTTATCATTTCATAGCTTTCCATGAGTATACACAAAGTAAGATCACAAGAAATTTCCCAGCAGCATAACAAACGAATATGTTCAGGGATGTGGGGAAGCACTGTAACACTGGTATATTCATTTTTTACATTTTATTTGGTTGATGCAAATTTGGCAAAAATAATACCAATGATGAACTCTATTAAAGTGAGGTTCTTCTAGAAAGGACCACTAATGGGAGAACACGAGGGAATGTCCAGCACCAAAGAATTTGGGATTGTATTTCCTAGTTACCATTGTTTACAGTTTAAAAAGGTGAAGATCACCTTATCAATACCGGGCGCCTTTTTCTTTATATTTCTGCCTGTCTTCCTTACAACCGGAAATTTTCGGGGCATTAACTATAAATAACACTATGTTATTCCTGTACAGGACAATACCCAACAAGATGATCTATCATTGACAGAAATATTGAATCACGAGATTGATGTTTTTTGCAACTTTGTTTCTTTAGTCTCTGTGGATTTATTGGTAATGGAGGAGTCAACATTTCTTCTCATGCAGCCTCTCAATTGCTTTAATCCTGGGACATTTTAGTGCTGCTTAAACCATTTTATTTATTGTGCTACTAAACACAGAGCAAAGGGAAGTGTGCTGCTTGCAATTCATTTATTCTCTCTATCTCTAATTGTCTATTACAAGATAAAATACTACAGATGGAGCAGATGTCATTGCAGCATCTGGTGCATGCAGTGTAGAAAGCTCACCATTTCTTGCAATGAGGTAAAGGATTCAGCTCTCAATGTGACATCCAAGTCTGCTGGACTTGTACATTAAGTTAATTGATATGTTATCTGCCAATTATTGTCCTAGAGAACTTCAAATATACATAAGGTATAATGAATTAGGGTGACTAAACAGATGTAGATGCAAATTAGTCCTATATTTGGGGAAACTGCACTATAAGTGCATCATTTAGTTTCAGAAACAGATTCACTAGTGGAAAATTGGTACCATCTCCTCTTTTAGGCAGAATTGTCCATGACAAATATACTTATTCCTCTGTTAGTCAATCTTTATTTTCCCTTTGACCCTTCCATATATTTCACTAATTGATCAATGATTTGGAACTTGACGTACTGATCATGAACATGTGCAACCATCAGCCTCCATACGATTTTAGAATTACATCACATCCAGCTCAATAGATTCAATTTTTCCATGTGGATTTTCTTTCTTTGGAAAGGTGCCACACTCTGTTCTTCTACTGATTATTTTATGGTTTTAAGACTGCATTATTGTAACTGTATAATTGCATTTAGCTTGATATCCAACAGCCTACAATTAGAACGTTTATATATGCTTTTGCTAAAACAATTCCCTTACAAACCTATTTCTTACTGAAGAGAATAGTTTAAAGCAAAATCACTAAACCCGCATTAAACTGAATCTTTTTAATTAGTGATGCTCAATCTTTTTTGGCCTGGGGGTCATATAAATTTACAACACGTGTGTCACGGGCTACCGCAACAAATTTTAAAGTTACAACTGCAACAATTTTCCATAGTAAAGTCGTAACTGCAACAATAATCTCATTATACAGTAAAAACACAACTGCGACAGTAGCAGGCTATTGCGACTGTCCTTAGCTGGTGAGTTCACACTTATACGCAACAATTCAGACTTCTGAAATCAGACTGCGGGTCCGTAGGTTGGGCATCACTGTTTTTAATAATGGTTTTAGTGTAACTACTTAATAGGGTAAAATGGAAGTGTGGTTCTCTACTCATTATTTTTGATTAATTGGGATATTACTTGATTCCCACTACCACTGTCTTGTGTCACATAAATATTCAGGGGGTTATTCATCAAAGTCCGAACTGTCACGTAAATGTCCGTATTCACTTCCATTCGCGACTTCTCCAACTCTGCTTATTCAACAATCTTTGTGATGTGATGAATTCATGACCATTCTGATGCTTACTCCAGTCGCAGACTTACGGAGCTCTTCACATCAATTTGCGTGCGTGTGCACAGGTAATTCAGCTATTCAGCATGTGATGGATTCTGTTGAAGGAGCGGATTCTGCAGTGCTTACTGCTCTGAATTCACCTGTTTGCCTTCGCCAGATCACAGTGGCAAATTGAGGGGTTTGATGGAAGGGCTTCAGTGTTGCATAAGGCAACTATTTATTCAAAAGTAACAATGGCGACTGTGATTAAATTAGCCTATTATTAAACATGAACTAGGCACAAGGTGACATATAGAAATAAGCATTTTTCATTTATTTACAGTTAGTGGGATATGATGAGACTGACATCACTGCCGTTCATAGGAGGAGTTCTCCTCACTCCGCAGGACTTCTCATCCTACTATTGTGCGACTGACTACGATGTACATCGCATGCAACGGCATCTGTCACTCTCCGCTGCTTTATGAATAAGGAGAAGTGAATTTGTGACTTCCTAATCGTATTGATGTGAACAGATGCAGAGATACTATAAAAGGTGAATTCAGACTTTGATGAATAACCCCCATAATGTCTCTTCCTTGTTTTTGTGTAATTGAAATTCAAGAACAAAAATTTAGAGCTTAACACAGACTCAACTCTCTCTGTCATGTTTCCTCTATTGTTAACCTGGTTATCTGTTTAGTTTTTCCTCACCTATTTGTTTTTCTTGTCCTCCCAACCTTAGCAAAGAAAGGACACTGTTCAGTACATCATAGTAACATACATTGTAGTTCCATAGTTATTAAGGTTGAAAAAGTCATGTCCATCAACCTATGAACTCTTAGTTTACCCTTATTGTTCCAGAGGAAGGTGAAAAAAAAAACCCTTTAAATCTAGGGCCAAATTTGATTTAACTTGGGAAAAATTCCTTCCTGACCCCAAGTTGCGATCAGACTGGATGAATATGCTACTAATCTACTCTCAGTTTTATTGATTTAAATAACTCCTAAAGCAGAGATTTTGCTTGAACCAGTTCTTGTTTAAAGACTATTCTACAATCTCACAGCCCTAACCTTAAAGAATCCTTTTTATAGCTGGAGATTAAGGGGTAATTCAGGAAAGAGCTAAGTTACCTTGCGATGCTTCTCATCAGTTCGCCGAGATGGGTATGCGCTCCCTGGTCTCCTGCAAGCGGAGATCAATTAACGCTTTTAAAGGTACTTCGGTGAGGCGACTTGAGTGGTCACGAGGTGAGCTGAAGTACCTTTACAACATTCGCTGATCTCCACGCGCAGGAGACCAGGGAGCGCATACCCATCTCGGCGAACTGATGAGAAGCATCGCAAGGTAACTTCGCTCTTTCCTGAATTACCCCCTTAATCTTTTTTTTATTTCAGAAGGTGACCGCTTATTACGATATTTCTTATAAGGACCAGTTGCATATTTTTACAAGGTGATCATATCACCCTGCCCAGTATTCACTGACACCCTTTTTTGGACCACTGACTTTTAGCTGCGGCAACACAGGCACCATAACATCAGATTCACAAGCACAGTAGCACAAAACAACCAGAGCTGAGCAGGTTAGATAAGAATTCGGTCGGGATACTGGATGACAAACAGAAGTGATCAGACAAAGTCAAGGTCAGGGAATCCAGAAAAGATCAAGATCAAGGGGGGTTATTCACCATGGTACAAATTCGACTGTCGAATCCTCAAACAATGGACTCGCATAGCAAATCCGCTACAATTTCCCCATTTTAATGTCGTGACAATTTTTTAAAGGTAAGATTGCAACAATTTTCCCATAATAAAGTTGTGACTGCGACAATATTCTCATAAAGACGCTACTGCGACAGTAGCAGCCTATTGTGACTGTCTTTATCTGGTGAATTCACACTTATGCACAACAATTCGGACTTAAGTGAATAACCACCCAAAGCTGAGGTCAAAACACAGCAAGAGAACAATGCAGGCTTATGCAGTAACTATAGAAACAGTAACCAGCTTGGGCAAACGTGAGGGGAAATAACCTCATATTTAGAGGCCTGGTAATGAAAAAACAATATGAACCTGTGTAAAATGATGTGCATGTGTGTAGCCACAGGTTCACCACCAGTTTAATGGACAACATACATGCAAACCAGGCTCACAGCTCAGAAAATGAAATAGTCTAGTGGTTAAAAACACTGCCCAGAGTGCCAGAAGTCCATAGGTCAGTTCTGAGCTGAAACTGAGCCAGCACCAACCCTGGTACTCATGACAGAGTACAAAGGAAATATTATACAACAAGTTGCACCGTTCCTGGGTGGGATTTTAGATGTTTACAGGAAGGGGGCGGAAACATAAGGAATGTAGGGTATAGATATAAAAAAAATGTAAAATAATATTGTCTTAAATGTAATAATTGTGAAGGTTAAGTTTAAAAGTAAAGGAAAAAGGTTCGGTAGGCCCACTCGACAAGCAGCTCTTGCTTCTAAGCTGGCCCAGCATGTGAAGTTGGGCAGTGAGGGACGACCTCCTGGTGGGCCCCAGTCAGTAAAAACAGATTTATGGTTATTTTAGGTTACATAACTAGAAGAGTTTGGTAGCAATCAGAATAAATATTATTCCGCTTAAATGCAAAACAGAGGACAAGTTGACAATATAGTTAAACAGAAGATGCATAATCATAATCCAGGGCACAAGATATTGATTTTCTTTCGAATCCCATACAAAGATAAATGGATGATATCTATAATTCATCTATATCTTTTCTATACAGTGCCTACAAGTAGTATTCAACCCCCTGCAGATTTAGCAGGTTTGATAAGA
>WMED01027118.1:0-10685 GCA_019650415.1 Pipa parva | reverse complement strand
GGGTCCAACCCGTTACTAGCATGGTGTACCTAATAAAGTGGCCGGTGAGTGTAGATATATTTATAAAGCAGGAATTCAGAAGATTATATGGGAAGCACAATAAAACTTCATACCTGGTTCAAACATACACTGATATTCACAATTGTATTTTCAATTTCCTCACATTAATATGTGAAACAGAAAAATGCAAACATGTAAAAAATGTAAAGAATTTAAACATGTATATCAAAAAGATCAAAAACTACTTTAAAATGGAAAAAAAAACTTGTTGTCTTAGAAACCCAGAAGCATTCAGGGAAGTGTTTGACAAGAGAATGCTGAAAAACTGAAAAGACTGATCACATATTCACTGTATGAAAAGAGCCATAAAAAAAACATAAAAATTATAAGGAAATCACCTGCACAGTTAAAAGACCCCCCCAAAAAAACAGCATCTTACGGATACAGCTCACTTTTCAACTGCATCAGTGAATTTAATTCTGAGAAGACTTTCTTGTTGGTCACCATAAAAAGAGGAAAGCTTATATGTGAATATTCCACAACATCAAAGTGAGGACTCCACAATATGGCAGATGCATGAAAACATTCATATCAAGGTCCTTCACTACAATTTATAAGGGATCCATTAATGCTTACGTTGCAATGTAATTACTTTTTGTATAGATGCAGACATTATCGTCAATGTGTTGGGTGCAGCCATGGGTGCAGCCATGGTTCCAAAGTTTTTATGTGCATTATGAAAGTCACTACATCTTTCCTAATTTTGTTGGTCTACCTCTGCTACATTGGTACAGTTTTATCATATATTTACGGACAGAGACCTCTTTTCAAAGCTTATTTGGATATCAATAACAATCTATCTTATACAGTACCATTATGTATTGTGATAATATTCAGTCACAGTCAAGTGAATTTTTTGGATTTAGATTTGGTTCTTAAAGAGTCTCTCCTGGTTCAAAATAAGATTATTTTTTTAGTCAATATACATGGCACCATGAACAACCTTCAATTATCCATTGACAGGAAAACAGTATCAAATGAATTATAGAATTACTTGTGAATCTAGAATATGTAATTTATATGATCCCATGGGTCTGTGGGAAAGAATAGATTGGTTTATAGCAATAGTTAGTATTCCACCAGAGGACCATTCAAGCAATAAAACCAGAAGGTTGTCCTGCCTCGAAATGCAATAGATAAAAAGATTCCCCCAGCAGATTTCAATGTAAACTGCATATTTTTTCAGTTTTTAGCCACATGTGGTGAAAGACTTAATGTCCTTATTGCTTTTTGGGTAAAATCTTGCAAAACTCAGCTCAAAGTAGTTTTTAATGCTTTTCATATTCAGATTTTTTTACTTTTTATTTTTTGCTTTTTTTATTCGTCTATTTTTTATGTTTTGGGTATCTTTAATGTTAAGATGTTTCAGATAAGATAACATTATATATATACAGTATATATAGTTGGAGAGAGATGTCGTGTTAGTTTTATTGGACTAACAGTCAGTTTAGATAGACAAGCTTTCAAAAGGTCTGTCCTCCCTTTATCAAGTATCAAGCAATCCTAAGTTCAGGAGGGGGTTACAAAGATTCCATAAAGACCGGCAAAAAGAAATTATACTAAAATAAACAGAATTGGAGCAGTCATAAATATTGTATTATTTATTCTGTCCTAATATGTGTGTGTGTGTGTGTATATATATAATATCCAGCAGACAAAGCCAGATACAGTTGATCCCCGGATACAATGCACAGTGTCCATCACATGAGTGGGGAAGATCTGAGGATTAGATCAAGCTGCGATTTGGGATTCAATTTCCCACATCAGGCAAATTGGTAACAGAATAGATGGAGTTGAATGAAGAGGGTTGGACTCAAATGTGTGTCTTTTTACAACTAAGGGTGAAATTTATTAAACTTGGAAAAGCTCATTTTCACTTTTCCGAGTTTATTACATTAGTGTATTTACATTAGTGTAGTAGTGTAGTGTTAGCATGTAGTACCTTTCCATGGAAATATTCAATGGAAAAAGTTTCTCTTGGTAAGTATCGATCTAAACAAATCTTGCAATACTTACCGTGAGAAACTTTGCCCGATTAATAAACTCGGAAAAGCCGAAAAGGGCTTTTCACAGTTTAATCAATTTAAAAGTACAGTGTTACTTTACATGTTACTTTTTTCTTGATGCAAAAGCAATTATCCTCATCTTAAAATAATTTCCTGGATCATTTATGACAACTTCCACATTCAGAGAGTTCAATAGTCATTCTGCACTTACAGTAAAGAACCCCCTTCTATCCCCTTCCTCTAGAGGAGGTAGAGGATGACTGTTTGTTATACTTACAGTTCACGGTAATAATTCATTGGAAAGATCTCTGTATTGACCCTTGATATATTTATACATTTTCATAAGTACATTGCATAAATCAAAAAAGCAAAGAAAATGTTTTGAATTTCAAGGCAGTATTTCTGTAAGAACTGAAATAAACAATTCTATTGGGTAACAGAAGCTCAGCATCTTTTACCTTCACTAAGCCCTTTGAATGCAGCAGTGTTCTGGGAGCTTAGTGTATGCTTAGTGTAAATATAAAATGGCAGCAGAAAGCCATATAAATCTGGGTTGCCAATTTTCAGTGAATTTACTGACAGTCCATAAAAATAAGGCCACATTTTCATGTACCAGTAAGAAAAAAGTCCAAATCAGTATAAATATTACCCTGATCTGACCGAAACATGTTCACTACCCACAGAATGTTTCCTGCAGTGTTTGTGGAACTTTGTTGCATTAGTTAGTTTGTTGCAAGTTACTTTCTATTCCTCAACTCCTCTTAAAACAGCTGCAATTTTATATTTCTTGGAAATAATAGATGAAAATGTCAGTAGAAAATACTGAATGTCAGTTAATATTTTGAAGAATGTCAGTATAAAGACTTTTCTATGGGTTGGCAACCCTGACATAAATGGATCATGGAAACTAAAACTCAGAAAATCCAAATGTCACCATTTCTTGAAATCAGTCACAATCATGTTGGACACTAGCAATTTATATATACATGAACACAGAGCTACAAGTAAACATAAAGCAGGGGCCACACTGTAATTTTATTAAGCAGTAAAAACCCTGCAGTGGGAGGCAGTTTTCCTGGAAATTAGTTGTTAGGGGAAGGGGGAATAAACACACTGTTACAATTCCTAAAGTAAGGTAAAGTGTTACCAAGGTGCTAGGTGTATGAGGATTATGTATATAGGGGAAAACACATCGTCTTTCTTTTTATTTCCTATACACTCACCTTAAATTGAGATTTAATAACCTTTTTCTCAGTCCTAAATTCTGAGTAATTTTTCTGAACTCTGATTGTATTAATAGAGTATAGTTTTTTTCATTGATAAACCTCCCAAACAAGAGTGAAATGTTTGTTGGTATATCTATACTGGGGGATTTATAGGACCTTCCTTTCCCCTA
Source organism: Pipa parva (assembly GCA_019650415.1). Classification (NCBI taxonomy): domain Eukaryota; kingdom Metazoa; phylum Chordata; class Amphibia; order Anura; family Pipidae; genus Pipa; species Pipa parva. The sequence goes on along the minus strand of WMED01027118.1, from coordinate 7,223 downwards.
CCTCTATACTCTATATATTGACACTCTGTGTCGTTTTTTTGATTGATTATTTGTGCCGATACCATTTTATGTGTACATCATTAAAGGTTACGTTTTATTTTTCCTTGATTGACATATCCCAGTGTGCGGGTGATCCTTCTTGATCCCTTGCCTCTGTTTAATTTGGTAAATTAGTTGTTGGCATGTGAAGACACCATACATTTTCCTCCAAATAGTTTTATTTTTTTTGCTGTGATTACATGTCATTTTATGGTCACAGATCCACTCTGCATTTAATTACATTTAATGAAACCGTGGCCTCATGTACAAATTCTGTAAATGAAAATAAAAATGACTTTTACAGCAAGGGACATTTTCAGCTTCTCAACGCTGAAAGCCGTTGCACAGAAAGCCAAACAACATGGCTATGCAGAAACAAACCATTTCTGAATTATTATATAAAGGCAGACTGATCAATATCAATATATTAATGGATATAAATTAATGAAGCAGTGGAGGATATGGTGATGGACATTTTATAACTGACTCACACAGTGAGAAGAAATCAGTCTCCAAAATAATGTATAATGTAGATGTTAAAAACCATATTTATTATGTAGAAATAGGTGTCCTAAATGCTCCTATAAATACATTTCATGCAGCTATGTTTAAAGAGGAATCTGTCTTTTCAGTCAAAATCTGAGGTTAGTCGGAAGATTCTTTAAAACAATTCATAAAAATACATCCATCTATACCTTAGATAAGGCGAATTTTTCCATGTCATTTGGAATGTTAAAGAGTTGGCAGGTTTTGATGAGAAAACTAATATCTACAACAAAAAGTTTGGCTTTTAAAATAGGACATTCACTATAGAAAGTCAGTGATGTTGTTATATACCAAATCAATATTTAGTAAAATTGAAAAAATTTTTTCAAAAGCTTTATAATAGTATATTTCAATGCTAAGGACTTTGAAATACCAAAAAGAAATTTAAATTCCTGTTCTGTTTTCTTCTGTTCCGATTTATGATGAGCATCCATCTTCAGCCATGATGTAGGCCATTAAAGGGCATAGTCTTCTAGCTTCATCTGATGTAGTCTGCAATAAAAAAAACTGCCACTCTGTCTGATACACTGTCCAATAGACTGGTATGCACTGTTCTCTCTCAGGTAGGATCCTTGCAGAGAAGCAAGGGCTTTGTTTACAACATGGGTCTATTAAGTATTGCCTCATGGGTCAGGAGAGAAGTCAATGACATTCATTATTGTAAATACGATGCTGTTTTTAGAGTATGCACAAAACTGACCGATTCAAAGAAAAAGAGCAATAAGAACAAATAATGACAAAACCAGAAACCAGTGCAGTAATGAGACACCTCAAAGTCATATTTCAAAGAAAAAAACTGGCATTGCAGAGTGCCAGCAGTGCCAGCAGAAAGAAAGTCCATTTTTAACAATAGAGACATATAAATCATAAAAGATTTTGTAAGAAACAAAGGGATAACCTAGAAAATTCCGAATTTATCACTGTAAGTCATTCTTTGTTTGCCCCTTCCCTTATCTAGTATCACCATCAATGTTTCAGTTTACTGACCTAGAAGCAAGGGAAATACAGAATCTTGACAACTCTTACTCTATTGGTTGTTTGTGCTTTATTTATAATTCTCCTACATTAAAAGTAAGTAAAAAAACCCAAAACATTTATGATGAAAACTATACCTGTATTTGTAAGACGTTTTTACTGCTAAAACACTAGACATTCAGTACTGAGTCTACACATTTTAATGTTTATTTTTAATTATGTGTGCAATTGGTTATAATTTGTTTATTTTGAGCTCATATCAATCTTGAAATACCCTGCTTTTTAACCTCTGTTGCTAAATATTTTAGTATATATTGCTGTGATAAATTAGCATTATATGTATTGTTAAAAGAGAACTATAGTCAGATTACGGGGGTAATTCAGGAAGGTGCGAATTCACCTTGCGATGCTTCGCCTCAGCTCGCACAGACTGTTATGCGTTGGCTGATGTCCTGCACGCGGACATCAGTAAATGCTTTAAAGGGATTCCAGGCTGGACTCCAGTCGCCACGCGTGCAGGACATCAGCCAGCGCATAACAGTCTGTGCGAGCTGAGGCAAAACATCACAAGGTGAGTTCGCACCTTCCTGAATTACATCTTTACATGTGCAGTACTATAGCTTAGTGAGAAGCATTTCTCCCCAGTAGATGTTTCATCTGAAGCTGGTTGATTTATAACAGAGCCCTGCAATACTCCCAAACCAAGAAATGTGTGTGATATAATGGCTAAACACAAGAAGAAAAAGCTGCCTGACAACTATTGGTTAAGCAGTGTGCTGACCTTTTGACCTCATTAGCCAGGCTTTATTTGCATTCCTGGAATGCAAGCAATTAACTTGTTTGCAGGCATTACATATTAGGCAAAAATTTCTGGGGGAGGGTACCCTTTCATGGAAAAATAGCTGGTACACATCTCACACACACATTTCTGGTGCAGGAGTTTTCCAATGCTGTTTCATCTGAAGCAGGATGATTTATTACATACATATATACTGGGGAGAAACGCTTCTCACTAAGGTATAGTTCTGCATATGTAAAGATGTAATCTGACTGTAGTTCCCCTTTAAAATTAGTTCTTCTATACTGCTTAGATTAGTTTAAATTTAGGATGAGTTTATATCTGCCTTTTTTCCTTTTATAGTATAAGTTTAATAAATACTATTGACTTATTTGATGCCATCTTAATTCTGACTCCCCCCTCCTTAGCGCTGCCCTTACCTGCCTGCTCCTTGGGTCGGCTGTCTCTGCTGTAGGGCTTAGCGCTACAGCGCCGCTCTCTCCATTCAACTTCCTGCCACTGACAGGAAGTTACAGGAAGAGGAGGGATGCTGTAACGCTAAGTGCTACAGCAGAGACAGCCAGGCCAAGGAGTAGGCAGGTAGGGACAGCGCTAAGGGGAGCAGCGATCCCCAAGATAGCGCCCCCCTCTTGCTGCACCCTAGGCAGCCGTCTACCCTGCCTAACCCTAGGCCCAGCCCTGACTCTGACTCTCCATATTTTTATAAACTTAAAAAACTTAAAGCCTCATGTATGGTTCATGTTCCATTAGTAGTTGTTTGTATCTATTATGATCTAATCTAACACAATTTGAACCTTCCCTAGGTCAATAATGTTAGATTTATTAATTTTAAAGTAATAATCCAGCCTTCAACAGTTTTTTGTTCATGTAATTGCCATAGTTAAATACATGATATTTGCAATATAAAAGATTTAATAACTTTTAGTAGTTTTTACTTTACAACTACTTTATTATAGAAGCTCCTCCTCTTTCACCTACTTCCTCTCCAGCTGATCAATATGGAATCTCAAGTTTCTGACCCAGGGTTAATAATTCTAAAAAAGAAAAAAGAAAAAGAACCAGAGAGAAGCAGTTGGGTATTAACTCTGTGAGGTGACGCACCTGAAGGATTCTGAAGTTTTTCAGTGAAATCCCTGGTTTAAGATTCCAAACTGAACCTGCTAAAGGTAAGTAGGGAAGAGAGAGAAAATGCTTCAGTAATAAACTGTATGTAAATTGAAAAGGATGGGAAACAGTGAATAGTATATACTGCAAAAACACATTTAAAATATATTTAACATTGCAGTAACTAGCAACAGCCAAATAAATGTTGGTGACTTGACTGTTCCTTTAATATGAATCTGCGCTCTAATATTTATAGCACTTTTTCTATTAACTCTCATTAATCCCATTTAAGCAATTATATTGAGGCATCCTGTAGACAAGTGTGTGTCTCCAGCTGCAAACTGTCCTACAGATGGAGGCTTAGAGAATATCCAGTGAAGTACCACTGTTATGATTATACAATGAATGAAATAAGGAAATATTTGAGATGCTCTTATACCTTTAATTTAGAATTATTTTATAAGAAAGACAAAGAAAAGTGATTAAAATGGGTCCAAAATGCATTGTGATTCTTAGCTGAATCTGTACATGGGAGTATAACTTTTAGTAAAGGAGTCCTGATGCATGTCCAGATATTATCAATGCAACGTCAACATTTAGTGGAGCCAGAGTCAGAAAGCCATCATATTATCACAAACAAGATGGTTGCATGAAAGTAGTTACAATTTCAGATTTTATGGTAAAATTTAACATGTTCCAAAGAAAGTAGTATAACCAGATTTAGAACCATTTGCTATGGAAATTGCAGTATTTTAAACCACAAACCATTTCAGAAAATGGTTAGCACAGTGGAGATTATTAGTAGCGTTAGGTTACCATCTTTACACAACATTGATCAAAAACAATGCATTAATAATGCAAAGTAGATTGTAAGAGATTCATGTCTTGCCGATGATTTTTTTGCCTTTTTTTTACAATCAGGCAAGAGATACTACATTATTAAAACTTTTTCTTTTCATTTTTATAACAGTTTTTATCTATGGACTTTAAATAATTTGCCACTGGGGAGATGATAGTGGAGGGTATGTTAGTATCTTTTTTTCAGGTGAGGATCGGGTGTTAGAAATTGTTATTATTATGATTTATCTGAAATCATTACATTATGTATTAAATAATGGCATAGTCTATATATTTGAATAGTATTATAGATGTGCTGTTTTGTAAGTGTATTGCAGAAATATTGGTAAATTTAATCACTTAACATTGTATTGTTTGGATAAATATGGTGAGTTGCATTTAATCACTATCATTTTTAAAATAGTTAAAAATATAGATGTGCTGTTGTACACAATTTTTCATCAAATAGATGTAGTTTTTATACAAGTATATTTGTATTTATATTGTACTTTTCTACTACAATAATGTGTAACATTTTCATTTTTTGCACTAGTAAAATGCACATTTTGGAATCTTTGGATGTTTGAATTGTCATTTCATTCAAGTATTGTAGGTTGGTATATATCAAGAATGACAAATAAAATATGACTATGGCTATGAAATCATTACTTAATTATGTTACATTATACTAAAGGCAGGTATTTTTCTTTTTAACAGCACCTGTCACTCAAGATCCATTTTTTCAAGTCAGTTTTTGGCAAGCACTCAGGAGAAAGAAAAGACTTTGTTGAGAATATAACATTTCTGTGGTGGGCAACTCCTAAACCAAAGTTAACAATCTGAGCACTGGTTTCATATAGCACCTAAACAAGTTAAGAAACTATAGATTATATGAACTTCTTTCTGATAAGGTTCATTAGTTTACTACAGACCATCAATTAATCACAGAATCTTCTAGCTGTACTAATAGAGTCCTGCAGAGCCAATGAAAGACTTTATTCAATGTCAAAGCTATAGGATGATATTATTAAAGTCAGACAGCAATATTTGGATTTGCATGGCCTTTATTCCTATGCAGTACTTAATGTACTAAAATGTCATATTTGAAATATAATTCCTGATTATTGTTGCATTGTGTTGTCTCTCTATCTCATTGGGATTTATTAGCTATTAATTCAAGTTCTATGGAAGACAAGGGGACTAGGTGGAGTTTGTTTACTAAATACACAATGGCTGTAGCCAAGAGAATAAACACAAACTCAAATTAATACAAATCAGGAGTTCAACCTTAAAGACAACATCTTTAACATTCCTATGTGGGAATTACAGCCGCGCCAATCCAAATGGGATTTCTTCTTTTTTTCTGTTGTTACTGGTTTGGTAGCTGTATAATGTTTTTGCCTTGTATTGTGGAGCACCATATTTACACATATTATTCTAAACACAATTATACAAAGAACAATTTTGTTCATTGAAGGATTTACCTGAAGCTACTTTCTCATTTATCTACTGTCTAATGCCAAAACTGTAGAAATCTCAGCCTGGGTAAGGTACCTAACCCAATCTGTGGGTAAGCCTGATTAAGGTACCTAACCCAATCTGTGGGTAAGCCTGGGTAAGGTACCTAACCCAATCTGTGGGTAAGCCTGGGTAAGGTACCTAACCCAATCTGTGGGTAAGCCTGGGTAAGGTACCTAACCCAATCTGTGGGTAAGCCTGGGTAAGGTACCTAACCCAATCTGTGGGTAAGCCTGGGTAAGGTACCTAACCCAATTTGTGGGTAAGCCTGGGTAAGATACCTAACCCAATTTGTGGGTAAGCCTGGGTAAGATACCTAACCCAATCTGTGGGTAAGCCTGGGTAAGGTACCTAACCCAATCTGTGGGTAAGCCTGGGTAAGATACCTAACCCAATCTGTGAGTAAGCCTGGGTAAGGTAAAGACAAATATAACAATGAAAAATGGCTCAATCTCACTATTTAGTGTAAGTACTCATGCCAGTGGTGATAGCTGTGTGCTCTGGAGACAGAGTGGACTCATCTTCCAATCGCTAACTGATAAAGCAAAATTTCTCCGGCACTCCAATTTCCAGTGAAACTTATGCGTTTCATGCTGTTCAGTGCTTAGTCATAGTCTGACTATGACTAAGCGCTGAACAGCGTGAAATGCATAAGTGCTGCCATGCTATTTTTTGTATTTTTTTGGATCCTGATTTTAATGTTACAATAAAAGTGGATTTTACATAGCTGGAGTGCCGGAGAAAATTTAGCTTTATCAGTTAAAGTCTGGGTAAGGTACCTACCCAAGGAAAGCAAAATAACAAATCAGAGACAAGATTCAGAAGCCAAGTTTACACACACAAGGCAGCTTTGCTCATCTCTTCTGGAGAGGCATTGAATACTACTATTCTGCAAAAAGTTATATAAATCATTGGATTATCTCAGATCATGTATAGAGTTCATAAAAAAAAAAATCTATGTACCCTTTTGTCTAAATATATGCATTACCCTATGTTATAATACAAAACTGATACATCACCTGAAATCATTTAACTTTTCTGCTAAAATTGTCACCAGTCCTTTCTGTATGCAGAGTAATCTTGGTATGAGTCAATTTATCAGGGAGAGCTTTAGTCATCTCAGTCATAGCATTATGAAAAACTCATTATTTTATAAAACACAAAAGGAAAGGCCTTTCTAAGGTGATGTATTTCAGAGTCAAGTGATAACCTGTCTACTTCTTTTGAAGCTCATAGGAAAAACAATCAGGCGGCGTCCATGAAATTTAAATGCAGCTTTTAATGTGTCTTCTCCACCAACAAACAGTGCAACAATGTTTTGTGGGTCAACTCCTCCCTTCATCAGGTGTACCGTATATACTCGTGTATAAGCCGAGAAATTTAGGTCCAAAAAATCATGTAAAGT
>WMED01027117.1:0-10686 GCA_019650415.1 Pipa parva | reverse complement strand
CTTATCAAACCTGTTAAATCTGCAGGGGGTTGAATACTACTTGTAGGCACTGTATATATAGCAAAAAACACCATAGGCGTAATATAAAATCTCAAGTTTATCATTTATGTAGTTGTACAAGTAATGTTATGTTGGATACAAAAAAAAACATCACCCTGAACCATGTATATACAGCTCAAGCACTTTTTAAATACATGATTTCCATTTGGATTATAGAGACACTAAAGCCTCTAAAAGACTGATTTCTATTGATTGGCCCCCTAGTTTCAAAGAAGAACTATAGTTAAAAAAAAAAGATACCTACCTGATGGATCTAGCAGCAGTACACTAAATCAGTGATACCCAACCTACGGCCCATGACACAGTGCTATCTGGCCCGAATTCCGAATTGTTGCGTATAAGTGTGAATTCTCCAGCTAAAGACAGTCGCAATAGACTGTTACTGTCACAGCCAATATCTAATATCTGTCTTTATAATGAGAATATTGTTACAGTCTTGACTTTACTATTGAAAATTGTCATAGTTGTAACAATGTGTGACACGCTTGTCGCAAATTTATAAGGCCCCCAGGTTGAAAAAGGTTGGGCATCTCTGCACTAAATATACTGCTGCTTGATCAGGTTTCATCTCACGATCCACAGCCCAGGATCATGAGATAAAAACTGCGGCTGCAGCTCTCTTCCACCCCCCCCCACCCCCACCCCCTTTATTTGGCATGTACCGCATCATAGGACCCGCCTCTTGCTTGTTTTACCCAAATTTTCTTAAAGCGCATGTGCAGATCAATTTCTTTTAGTCTGTGCATGCTCTTTAAAGGAACACTCTAAACAAAAAAAGTGTTTATGCCAAGTTAAATGTTTTAGTAAATATGATTAATTTAAGTTGTGTTTTTTTTATTTAATGTGACATTTCTTACCTGTAAAGTAGTGCTATCCAGCACTTCCGTGTTGCATAATCCCTCCTCAGCCCAGCGACTCTACGGCGTCTGGTTTAGGTGATTCCTCTGAGGAGCACACATTTCTCTGCAGCCACTCTCCCAGTGAAGCCTCGCATTGACATATCCTAGAAGTCACATGTTGGAGCGTGCACATCATCCAGGGAGGATGCATTGATGACATCATGCTATCCTTTGTGACATCTAGGAAATGCTGATGTGAGGCTTCACTGGGAGAGTGGCTGCAGAGAAATGTGCTCCTCCGAGGGATCGCCTAAACTGGACGCCATAGAATTGCTGGCAGTGTCTTGAGGAGGTTATGAAACATGGAAGTGCTGGATAGCTTGAAAAACAAAAATAAATTTTATTTACTAAAAGATTTAAATTAGCATAAATAAAAACATGCTTTTATTTTTGGCCAGAGTGTTCCTTTCAGAAGAACAAGCAAGGGGCGGGGCCTATGACATGCTACATGTCATACGGTGGGTGGAAGAGAGCTGCAGCCACAGTTATCTCATGAACCTGGGCTGTGGATCGTGAGTTGAAAGTTGATCTAGCAGCAGTACACTTACTGTACCGCTGTTAGATCCATCAGGTAAGTTGTTTTCTACTATAGTTCTCCTTTAAGTACAACAATTATTAAAATAACATGTTTAGGCTTAATGATTTTGCAGAATAATCATAGCAATTGAAAATAAAAACAAGCACTTGGAATAACGGTTTTCAGCTAATCCTAGCCCATCCTCCTGTTACCTATGTGCAAGCTGTTACTTGTGTGTTGCATTAGTATTATTAAACAGCTTTTTTTCTCTGGATTGTTTTAGGCTCCAGTTTCCTGAATCAAGTGAAAATAAATGTGAATTAGTTTCAGGAGTTAGCGAGGCATAGCACTTGTCTGTGGGAAGAGGTTAGGATTAGCTGAAAACCTCTTCTCCAAGTGCTTGTTTTTTCTTCAGTTGCTAGGACTGTTCTGCATTAGCCTAAAACATTTGTTGTTCTAAATAGTAGGTGGCCAATAAATAGAAAAGCTTTTTTATTTACAGGCTTTAGTGTACCTTTTAAATGAACAATCCTTCTTTGCTTGCTTTTATAGCTTCTATGTGCTTTTAATTGATAGTGTTTCTATATGATTTTGGTCACCTACCTTCAAGTGTCACTGACTCCACAACACTAGTGTAGTAATTGTATTAAAATAAAACTACACACATAGAAAGCTGCTAGCTTCAGCATACATAAAAGGCCACCCCTCATAATGAGATTCCAGTAATATATATCCCATTTAATACCACCAAACCACTGACCCTAGTGTGTTTTTTTTTTTTTTTCTTAAAGGTGGTTAATATTTTTCCAATAATGTGTGGCCAACATTTATGCTTTTCCTGCTTTTGTCTTCCCACTGATCAGCAATGTATCCAAGTGCCATACGCCCCAGCGTACACAATTGGTAGGAGGTCCCCTCCCCCTGAATTTTGGGCATGTTACCTTGACTACTCTGGATGGCCATTCCCTTTTTTTGTTGCCTGTGCATGCCTACTTTTGATGGTGCAATGATTCTTTTTGCAGAGAGCAGAAAACTAATGTTTCTATAATGCATAAGAAAACTATGGCCATATTGTTCCTGTAGCCTTACAAGCTAACATTCTAGTACAAGTACCACTGAATCCTGGCAATGCATTTTGTCATTTAAAACCTTGAAAACCTCCCTCCTGCTGTTTTAAGACCTTGCTAAAACAATCTAGTTGAAGAAAAAAGGAGGAAGTGGAAGAGAGAGGAGCAAAGCTGAGATGTGGATAACAGCAGCAGGAATGTCAGTGCAGGAAGACACAACAAGCAATAACTTCTGCTCCATTTCATCCTACCTTGATTGACAGCCATTGGCTTAGCATGTGATATATTAAAAAAAAAAAGGAAGGCATACATATCTGTTTTGTTTTTTTTAATTTTAATAGAAAGATAGTTAAAGGAAAGGATGCAGTGCATGATGTTACAAAGAAGTTACTTTGACCATAACAAAGCCGTAGTCAAAACATTCTTTTGTTGTCCCCTAGATGCAGAAAACATCACATACCTGTATCCTTAACTTACAAAAATGTTTCTTAGAAAGTCCAACAAAAAGGGCATTTAAATTGGATTATAAATAGATCAAATTTCCTTGCTCCAAAAATGTTCTGGAATACAAATAGTATCTCTTCTCCCAAGAAATGAAATACAATGACCGCACATCCAACAGCAACAAAGCCAAATGAGCAGATCGTGCTCAATTGCACTTGCTGAAAAGCAGGATGGAGCTGCCGTTAAGTTACCGTTTTATTTTCATGTAGATTTATTACAAACACCGGTTGTGTTTCAAAAGACACGGGGTTCATGAACCAGTCTTAAGAAAGCCAAGGCACTTAACTGTGAAAGAGAGTAAAAAGCCAATAGTGTTTAATACTGCATTTCCCGACACCCAAGAAAGAGAAGAGTAAGGCATTTAAATCAACTTTCATTGTGCTTATTTATAAAATATATTTTTGCAATGTATCGCTAATTTCAAATTTAGCATAATAAATATTGATGATGTTTGACACAAGCTGGTGTTGAATCACCATCTGAAGGTCAAAATAAGGATAAAACCTTACTCTGTTTACTTTAAAAAGGAAGATGTGCATTACTGGCTTTTTAAAATCTAATGTTGAGAATGTAATGCTTTCCATTAGCAGACTGCAGCTTGAAACATAAGGACATAAGTTCACTTAATACTAAAATGAGTGCTTTATCAAAGCGGAATACTTTTTGGTAGTGTATCATATAGTATTGCAGATCTCTATAGTGAGCACACTGTTAAAAAAAAATAGTTTATTCACCGGCAGTTATTTTACTGTCTATTATATAGAATTTATTAATAACCTATTTTCATTTTACAGTTTATTACTGAAGCTGCTTCTCTCTAACCTACTTTCTCTTCAGCTGTCTAGTTTGGTATCTTAAGGCAGGGTGTTTGATTAAAAATCTTGATAATTCAAAATAACCTTGCAAGTGTACAACCACACAGAACTGCTGCACACCTACTACTTATTGTTTTTTTTTTCAGAATTCTCAAGCCTGTAGATGAAATTAGTGTCATGATATTTGAAACTGATCCACTGACGTAGAAGTAGGAGAGGAGTAAGCTTCTGTGAGAACGTGGAAAATACATGTGTTGCAACACTAATTTATACAACACCAACAATTAGATGGGCAAAAAACTGCTGATGTGATCTTTTAAATTTAATAACAATTTTCAAACTGGTTTAGCAATCTACTGCAAAATGTCATGCAGAGTAATACACTATGTAGAGACTGTATCAAACGTGTGAAAAGGTTGCCTAAGGTCTAATAAAGAATAGCAACCGGTCAGAAGTTGTCTTCTGTTATTATATCTGGACTAGATCAGTAATGCCAACTGCAGATTGGTTGCCTTAGGTTAGAATAATGGTTGATTTCTTCCCGCATATGCTTCCATTACCATAAACTTTAGTTAAATGATTCCATTTTTAAATGACACATTTCAGTGGTATCTCACTAAATTATAACAATAAACATTTAACCAAGGAAACTCAATACTAAAAAGACAAACATTTCTCATCCATGGCAAAAGTTACCCTATGCCTTCCAACAGGCGGGTTTCTTGCAGGTATAAGCACCCATACATGAAGTGTTAATTAGCTGGACTGAAGCACCCTTGGGGAAACAATCACTTGGAAAAAAAGACAAAATGTAGATATTTTGTTACAAAGCATTTCTTCAAGGATTAGCCTATGAACATGTTCACCGGGCCCCCCTCCCCCACCCCCCAAAAAAAATAAAAATAATGAGGTCCTTGCCAAGCTCACTATCTGTTAAAAGTCTGAGATTGACAGCCTGCAGTTGATCACTTTGAAAAATCTGGAAAGCTTTGTGGATGAGATGTGGATTTTGTTTTCCGTGACAAACAGAAGCAGCTGTTATCATTCTAACTCTGACAGTTTACATGGCCTTCGAAATTCCTGACCCCGCTCGTGGATCCATTTATTGGACACTGCAAAGCAAGAAAATGGAATGTTCAAATGATATTCTGACTGGGGAAAGAAAAAAAAAACATTTTGCAAGGTTTTGTAAGTGAATTAATGTCGGTAAAAGCAAATGGTCACTACAATTCTGAAACAGTTACAGGACCTTTTATGCCTGCGTAAAGGGTTGATTTGCCTCCTTCTTTCCAAACAGTCTCTCACTTTAACTACTCACTATTAGTGTCAGACTGAAGCATCTTGGGCCCATGGTCTACTAGCGAAAGCTGCCATGTACACAAGAGCGATCAAATTATTAATTTTGCAGGACATTACCAAAGAACCAATTTGCCAAAGTGTAAGTGTGATTAAAACTAGGGACCTACACATGTTAGAGATGCAATACTGGGGCCCATGAGAGGATTCTATGGTGCTCTGATGGGCCAGTCCAAAACTGCTCATTATCTTTACAACAGTAAGTTATAGCCCAATTATGCGTGGGTAATGGTCTGATTTAAATGCTGGCGTTGTTGCACTGGGGACACAGACTGATTCATTCTATGAGTCCGCACTCTACATTCAGTCCTGTATATTTTGTGTTTGTGCTGCAAGTCTCACTGACAATACATTCTGAAACCTTACAGCAAGGACTGGACCAACCTATAAACTGACCTGCGCTGGTTTCACTCAATGAGGCCATTAATCTACAGTTTTTTGAAAAAGAAATACTCACCCCACTTATTTCCTACTAACACTGGGCAAGCTGCATGCCTTGTGCTGTAATCTCCTTCACCACTTTCAAATAGATTATACCAGAATACTGCTGTCCCCTAGTGGTAGGGAAAAAAAATAATAAAGAGCAAATACAACATGCTGGATAATATAATTGCTAAAAACATTCTTGTGGCTATGGGAATAACACCTGACATATCAATTACTATTTGTATCATCACAACCATTTGTCAACCACCTAGTGGAGAACTTACTCCATCGTTATACCACATTTATACAAGCTGCATCTGCCAAGTTTAAGTACAAACCCCATAGAGATGATTTCACTTACAGTCTGTGCCATCTGTAACGGCAGCAGAGACAGTTGAATCTCTAAGATGTTGTTTTATATGTGCTATATACAGTGTGCTTGTTCTATTACAGTCAGACTGCAACTTTTAAATAACAGTGTAAGTTGAAATGTGGGCAGTGAATAAATTACAACCAGCTAAGTTGTCACTTGTAAATTTCAATGCAGGCAGTCGCTATACTTGTGCTAAAGCTTCAAATGTGTAAAAGGCTCTAGTCAAAAAGTTATATAATTTTACATTACCTTATACAATAATATAAAACCACAGGCAAATTCATCATGGGAAAAGCATGACCGACTCAGAACAGAACACAAATATCTAAAGTTTCTTCATAATTAATTTACCCGTGTTAAAGCTGGGGGGGGGGGGGGAAACAGATACAAATGTTCTGTGCATGCTGCTAAATGTACAATATGAAATCTGAAACTCACATTCCCGATTGGTTAGTAGGATTTCCTGTTTCAACAAGCAAATCAGGAATTTGAGCTGCCAAGATCATTCTGAAGCACTGCTTGAACTGCAGATCTGTGCCAATGTTTGCTTTCAGTGGCATGTAAGTCAATGGGGAGGCTTAATACTGGGCCATGAGACACAGGACTTAGTCAACTCTTTAATAACTATACAAGTCTGAGGGGAATTCAAGATAGTCCGAAATGAGGTGCAGAGTGTTCGCCTCACTTCGGACTGACTGATCTGCGCTCGCTGATGTCCTGCACGTGGACATCAGCGAGCGCATTAAAGGTATTCCAGTCTCGGCGAGAACAAAAGAGTTGCCTCACCGAGACTGGAATCCCTTTAATGTGCTCGCTGATGTCCGCGTGCAGGACATCAGAGAGCGCAGATCAGTCAGTCCAAAGTGAGGCGAACACTCCGCACCTCACTTCTCACTATCCTGAATTCCCCCCTTTATTATGGCCACAGTAGTTCTAATTTAAAATTTGTTATTTGTAAGAGTTGTTGGGTTATACCTTTTTTGGATATACTGCTGCTCCAACTTCAGGAAAGACTGTAGCACCACCAGCTGCCACATCACTCATCTGCAACAATAGGGTTTCCATTGTTCGAATAAATTAGTAAGTAAGGGGATAAACTTTCAAAGCAATTTAAATTAGAAGTTTAAAGGCATTCCTTTGTAAAGCAGTAAAGCCAAGCTCCTGGAGTTGATAGCACAGTTAAGTAAGCTATACCATATGCATAGACTGTTTAGATTTTGAGCCTCATTGACTAAACTCCAAATAGTCGCGCAGAGCTGTGAATTAGTGTCTATTCTCCACTTTCCCATGTTGTCTTATTGAGCAAAGTCTGTGAAGTGGCAAATACATGACCAATTTGGGCAACTACGCGAGTCACAGAGTTCTTTGCATAATTTTGCATGCTTGTGCATAGGTACATATACTATTGGCTAAGCTGCCGAGTGTGTCAAATGTGTGAATGTGACTAGGCGTACTGCTCCAAATTCACCTGTTTGACCTCGCCACTTCAGACTGGCAAATTGGGAGGTTGATGGCAGGGCTCCAGTGTTGCACAAGGTAACTATTCATTCAAAAGTGACAATGGCAACTGTGATTAAATGACAACATGACCTAAGGACAAGGTGACATAGAAATAGATAGAATATTCATAGAATACAGTTAGTGGGCTATGATGAGACTGGCATCACTGCCCTTCTCTTGTCGAATTCACCTCACTCCTCATGATTTCTCATCCAACTTTTATCCGCTTGACTACACCACACTGTGTATCCGACAGTGTTCACCGCTGTCAGCCTGTCTGACAAGCATATTCTCCACTAAATCAACAGTGAGAAGTGAATTTTGCATTTAGCAGGATGGGACTTGAACTGTAGAGAAGTGAATTTGACAGATGAATTCACACTTTAGTCAATGAAGCTCTTAGGGTGCTTCCCAAACTGTTTATATATCACTGTTTGTTACTGTGATATCATACAAGAAGCAGTTACTTGTAGATAACATAAGCAAAATATCATTATTCAGCGTGTGCACCTAGTAATCAAATGTTTGCCTTCATTATTCCAAATACCAGCAAAACATAACAGCTGACTGGGAACATAACTAAAGGTATCTTTTACACTACAGCAGCGGTTCTCAACCTTGTTGAGACCGCAACCCCCCTCTGACGTCACCGCGCCTCGTGATGACGTTGCGGCCGAACGTGGTGACGTTTACTGCCGACGTCACCCGCAGGAACCCTTATAAGAAGGGTTCCTGCGGGTGCTTCCGGGAGTCGGCGCGGTTCTCGACCCCAGTTGGACGGCCTCGCGACCCCCAGGTTGAGAACCGCTGCACTACAGTTTCGTGAAAGTCTGTCCTACTGACTGAAGTAGACCTACTGTCCAGATACAAATGCATTACATTGTTCTCTAATTAGAAAAGAGTACTGTAGTATTATTTGATACTTTATTTGTACTAACAGTTCATTATTTAAGACAAGCTTTTGAGAAATAATTCCCTCTATCAGGTCAGAGTAGTACTATTTAGTCCAAATAAAATATCATAATACTATAGTTCTCATCTTTCTAATTATTCAATTGGACTAATACAGTTTAAACCATTTTTGTGCTATGATGGAAGATACTGCATAGAGCTGAACAAAGAAGTATTTTACCAAAGTAGGAATATCCGTCAAAAACTAGTCTTAAACAATGAGCTGTTAGTCCAAATAAAATATCATATGATACTACAGT
The DNA here is from genome assembly GCA_019650415.1 of Pipa parva. Taxonomy (NCBI): domain Eukaryota; kingdom Metazoa; phylum Chordata; class Amphibia; order Anura; family Pipidae; genus Pipa; species Pipa parva. The sequence goes on along the minus strand of WMED01027117.1, from coordinate 1,958 downwards.
ACTTATCTTTATTATTATTCAACTGTACTCATATGGCTCAATCCATTTTTGTGTTACCTTGTTCCCTATGATCCAATCCTACTAGTTAGTCCAAAACTTAAATCCTCACTGATTGCTATGGAATATTACAGTTGGAGGTTTCTCCATTTAGTTGGATGCATATTTACATCACTTGCTATAAAAAGCAGCCTAATAACATAACATAACTAAAATAAAATCTGCAGTAAAATCACAACACGATCTGACTTCCTCAGCGCTCCTTGCAGGATGTCATCATCAAGTGCTCTTCCTCCTCCCGGCCCTGTATAATCCCCATAGACATGTGCAGGACATTTCGTTAGAGTGTGCCTCCAAAGAAAAAATTCTTAAAAGGTAAAGTTTTTTCCCTGTCCCCCTCCTTGCCATCCCCATTTCTGCTACTTTCCTTCCTCTACTTCCCCCTCCCTGCTGATTTCCTTCTCCTGTTGCCCCCTCCATGTTTCTTTTCATCCCCTGCTGCCCCCTCCATGCTGCTTTCCTTCCCCTGCTGATTTCTTTCCCACTTTGCCCTGAGCTACCTGCCCCACAACCTCCTCCCACACTGTGCTTCCCTCAAAAACCCCCTCCCACACTGTGCTTCCCTCAAAAACCCCCTCCCACACTGTGCTGCCCTCACAAACCCCCTCCCACACTGTGCTGCCCCCTCCTTCCTACTCTTTGCCCTCTGAAGGAGGAAAGCCCCATCGTAGAGCTCGCCCTCCTCCTTTTCCCTATCTCTGGGTCCTATTCCCATTTTTATCTATTAAAAGGGGAGGGGGCAGCTGCTTCGCCCTAGACCTGGCCCTGTATGTTACTGTTGGTCCTCTGCAATCTCAACAAACTTAATAGTCTGAAAGAGCAAGCAGACTGAGAAGAAAATTTACTAGTAAAGAGAGAACAACCTTTATTGTAACACATGAAAAGCAATGCCATACTATTTTTTCATTGCAAGGCACAGGAATCCTGTCTATTAGATTCTGCATCAGATGTTGCTCTATATAAATCAGTCTGTCTATCCTATCTTACTGGGAAAAGTATAGTTATATAGAATGAACTCACATAAAATAGCCAGGTAGCAATTCTGTTGCCTGTGCCGAGCTCTTTAAAAGCATCTGGTTCATCTTTCTGTAGAGACAACAATAGTAGTTTAAGAAGACCGTTCATATTATATATATATATATATATATATATATATATATATATATATATATATATATATATATATATATATATATATATATATATATATATATATATATATACACACACACACACTTTACCAATTAAAAAATAAACAAACAATTTAATTACACATGCAAATTAATTTGATTAATATACACAAATGGTCAATACTGTTTGAGGTCTGTACTTGCTCTAAAATTTGTCAGACTAGACTTTGCTTTCTAAATTTCGACTACTTTCTCCTCTTACAATACCTTCTCTCTGCCTTCTTGTCTACAAGATGTATCTAAATTTTCTCCCTGTACTGGAAATCCCTGTCATCTTGGCAAAGCTTAAAGGAACAGTTTAGGCACCAACAGTTATTTGCTGTCTGTTTGGCACTGTTAAATAAAAGTTAAATAAATGCTTTCTGTCATATAAATTATTTATTTCCACCCTTCACAATTTAGCACCAGTTTGTTACTGAAACTCCTTCCCTCTCTCAGCAACTTCCTGTTTAGTGTTAAGGAATTGACCGACAGGCTGGATAATGCTAAATAACCAATCAGAAATTTTAAACTGTCATCCACCTTTTTTTTTTTTTTTTTTTTTTACTTCATAAAGGTGTATTAACCCAGTAAAAGCAATTGTTAAAGAAAGGGCTGAAATATTTACTTTATTTTTATATGGATTTGGTCTCCCTCATGCTCAATATCATAGCTTGCTACTGACAGTATACACCATTAGCTGTAAGTACTGTAACGACCTATCGTAATTCA
>WMED01027116.1:0-10686 GCA_019650415.1 Pipa parva | reverse complement strand
TCGTGGCGCTCCCCTGGGCAGACGGCGCCCCTAGCATTTGCCTACTTTGCATAATGGCAGAGCCAGCACTGTATATAGGGCACTTTCTGACTGTTCGGTTTCTGTTTGTTTTAATCTAATACAAAAAGAAGACAAGGAAGTAAAAAACACCTATATGCCTGATGCCAAACAAACTTTCTATAGTCAGAGAAATTGCTACAATGAACTTGCAAGAGCAAAAGCATTTCTGGGCAAACAGATTAGTTTAAATAATTGAGAAAGGGAAGACAAACCTCTTGAAAGCTTGTATATCTAAACTGACTGTTATTCCAATAAAAAGGTATCAATAAGTATTGCAATACTGATTTTTTTTGCATCTGTGGACCAACATGACCACTCTACCCTACTATATATATATATATATATATATATATATATATATATATATATATATGTCTTTTTGCCTGCCTCTCTATCTCACTATCATTCCCTCATATTATGGACAATTCTATTTTTTTTTTCTGGTTGTTTTTAAACTGTGAGTTTCTCTGTATCAAAGAATTTCACCATCGACCCTTATTACCACTCCACCATTTGTCAACTTTAACCCACACCTACCAATATTTATGACTGCTCCAATAGTCTCTCTTAGTGTAATGTCTTTTTGCCTGTCTTTACGGCTTTGAAACCCCCAACTGAACTTAGTGATACTTGAGACTTGATAAAGGGAGGACAAAACTCCGGAAAGCTTGTCTATCTAAACTGACCATAAGTCCAAATATTTTGGAACTGCTGCATTACAATAAGTATTTTCATCTAGTATTTTATTTACATTTATATTCACAATCTACCTGGTGGATAGATTATTCAAGTTCTTAAAAGGGAGCTAAAGTCATAGGTTAGTTGACATGCTAAATAACAGCTTGTGCTTATTTAAATTAGCCCCTCCAGACAGGCAAGAAGCACAGTACAAAGAACACAGTGCTGCCACTGCAGAGATTTAGGAATGATCCTTGCTGCTTGTGTTATATCTATAGCACAATCCCTAACAGTGCATTTGTAAGCCAAGCTGAGCCTATCAACACAGCTTATGCATCAGCACAGGCCAGATTTAGCTCCCCTTTAACTACAAGTGCAGGTATTACCCAGAGTAAAACATAAGCAATCAGAAATGCAATCTCTAGTTATTTTTACTTTTTAAGTTAAAAGTTCATCCTAGATAAGAGCAGATTCATAGTTCTAACCTTTTGGCTGACAGATTTGGTGAATCAGTATGTGACCATTTAGTTTGTCATTTACTCTGCCTGAATAAATGGTTTCTAATTTTCTAAGGGGTGAGTGATAGTCTATAACATTATTTTTGTTTTGATACAGATTCAAAAAAAGAAATACTTACCTCAGTCCCTATTTCATTGGCGATAATATTCATGAACTCATTATCCCCTTCCTTTCTGTTAAAGCAAAAAAGAAAAAGGAAGGAGGTTAGGGTTCCTTTATAATAAACATATAATTGTGACGTTTCATTGGCTACAAACAGGTACTTAGAGTTTCACTTCTTATTTAGAAATCCCCAGGTGCTGGAAAAAAGAATATAATATTAATGCAGTTTGATGTTTTCATATTTTTTTTAGATAATTACTGTTAGACCATGTGGCAATCCACAACATGCAAATGCCCAACTGAACCCAGCCTTAAGGTAAAAGTCACAAAATCAAGGTGAGAGGTTTTGCTACTTGTTTGAGAACACTATGGTACATCTTTTAAATGCCTTTTTAGGATACCTACTGGTTTAAAAGGAGAAAAAATTACAAAATGTATCATTTTTGCAAACTGTCTGCCTTGACTGTGGACTGATGGAGGCCCAAACCTTTAAAAATCTTTACTCAACCCTTTCCAGTCTTATGAGCATCAAAAACTGTTGTCCACTGGTCCTTGGAAACTTAATTCTATTAAGCCATACGGTAGATAGCTAAACCAAAACTGTATGCAAGTAATCCTAGAGATTTAAATACAGTTTCTGTCAATGGCCTCGATTGTTTCAATCAATTATACAAATACAGTAATGACAATGCCAAATGTTTTGTGTGGTGTGTTAAATACAACTGAATATATTATTTTGTGAGATCACATTTTAGGTAATGTTCATGAAAGGGATTTTTTTGCAACTGTATGTTTTTATTGAAGCAGACTTTAAAGAAAACCTCTTGATAGCACTTGACAGTTTAAAACAAACAAAAAAAACAAAACAGTACACAGTTTAGAAGATCAGTTCTGCATGCTTTTCAACTGGTGGTTATAAGTTATGTAAGTAAATGCATTAAAGAAACAGTAGCACCAAAGATTTTACATGCATTTATAGTTACTACATACAGTGGTACCTCGGTTCTCGATCACAATTCGTTCCGGAAGTGCGGTTGAGAACCAATTTGGTTGAGAACCAAAACAATTTATCCCATAAGAAATCTGATCGCAGATTGACTTGTATTAATGCTGCGGGTGAGGTGCGCTGGGCCGAAAGAACGCAATTCGGCTCATCTCGGGTGTTTGAGTTCCAAATATTTGTTCTGATATCAAGACAAAATTTTCTCAGATTTTGTGGTTGAATACCGATTTGTTCGAAAGTCAAGTCGTTTGAAAACCGAGGTACCACTGTATTTAGATCTCTGCTTTCAAAACCTATAAATTGTGTCTTTAAGATTTAGCTGAAAAAATTGTGTCTTCAGGCACACTTTCTGAAAAAGTATTATCTAAAGCACCACAGAAAAGAATGGGACTAGGTGAGGTTTAGTAACATGGCTTCTATCAGTAAAGATAAAAACAGACAGAAAGCAATACCATTCATGAACTTCAAGTACAACATACAAGTGCTGTATTTGAATAACGGCCATGCCAAATCAAATGGAAAGTTTTATGTTACTGGTTCTTGCAAAATAATTTCCAGCTTACTGCCATATTGTTCCAAGGTCATGTTCAATGTCACATTGAAAGGTTGTGGAGTAATGTTTCTTATAATCCCAATAAAGTCATTTAATCTGGAAATTCACACAGTACTGTAGTTTATTAGCACCACATACTCCAGTTTGTGCCTTATACATCAGATCTAATAACTCTGCAACCCACAGAGCACAGCAATGTATCTGAGTTTGGGCGAAATTTAATAAACTTGAAAAGACATGATTTAGTGGGGAATTCACTATAGTCCGAAGTGAGGTGTGGAGTGTTCGCCTCACTGCGGACTGACTGATCTGCGCTCGCTGATGTCCTGCACGCGGACATCAGCGAGCACATTAAAGGGATTCCAGTCTCGGCGAGGCAACTCTTTTGCTCTCACTGAGACTGGAATCCCTTTAATGCGCTCGCTGATGCCCGCGTGCAGGACATCAGCGAGCACAGATCAGTCAGTCCGAAGTGACTATGCTGAATTACCCCCTTAGCCTTTTTGAGTTCATTCAAGCGAGACCTCGGCTATGGTAAACATTGACTGTTTTTTCTTGATCAGTGTTTACCAATAGAAAATTTTTGATTGAGTTTTTGGATCTGATTTTTTTGCTGAAAAGGTAGCTATACTAATAAACTCAAAAAGACAAAATCGGGTCTTTGAGTTTATTCATTTTCATCCTTACAGGTTAATTGCAAAATAAGCCACACCTACCTGTGTAAACAGAAGAACTTGTCTCTACCTTGTTTACTTTTAAAGTTTTCTGCTGTCAGGATTGCAAGATCTCTCAGCAAGGTCAGGTTATTCTGAAAATGATAAAAAAAGAAACGTGAATGAATAAAGAAAAGGATTATAAATAAATTACATTTTATTTATAGTAAATTATATTTACTGATCTTTGTTCCACAGCACCTGGAGCCTGTGGCATGATGATGCTGCTGTAATTATAGTGTAATTAGACTCCCAGTTAAAAAGGGCACATATCAAGAAACAAACTGGCAAGAAGTGTAAACGATGTGTTATTAAATAAGCTCGATGCAAATATTTATATTGTACGAACCTAACTTTGGCTGAAACAAGAGAGGAGAAAAGGGTTTTAATGTTATCGTTTCAGGATTTGATTGAGAAATCTTTGTCCATTTGTGTTGTACCCTTTGGGATGGATTGGGAAGGGTGGATTAAAGGAGACGTATACAACATATATATACAGTATATATATATATATATATATATATAAAAGCTAAATATAGAGGATTGTGCCCAGCATCAGTACACTACCTGTACACTATCAGTACACTACCAGCTTTCATCTCACAATCCTATGTCCAGGATCATGAAACGAACCTCTCCCCACATCAGCCTACTTCCTCCTTATGTTTGTGTGATTGCATAGAACCCGCTCCCCGCCTGAGTATCACCAAATCTGTCCTACTGCGCATGGCTGATATCTTAATAGTATCTGTGTAGGGCATGTAAATTCTGTCAATCTGGAAATGACCTGGGCAACATACTCTAAAACAAGTAAGGACCTAGAATACAGACTTTTATTTTCTCTGTAAATGGAAACATTTAGCTTGTCCAGTAGAATTTCATTCATAAGTTTGCTTCTTAAAATAAAACTTCAGATGTCCTCTAAAGTTCCTTTTTGCTTTTGCGCCTGACGTTTTATCTATAGTAGGTTTAAAAGAACAAAATAGCATGGAAATAAGCCACAAACATTTTGTCACATTAAACAGCTTATAGACAAAATGAAAAGCAGTTGGACATGGTCACCATGCATCTTTTCAGCCTAAAACTGTGACAAAAAGACCAAAGTGTAGCCTTAGCAGCTAAATAAAAGTCTAGGAAAACATACCTTTTGAAGTGCTTTGCAAGACTTCTGTAGCTTCTCTACACCTTCAATGTGTTCCTCTGGTCCGTTCCTTCAACCAAATGATAGAAACCATCTCTGAGATGCATAACCACATATAAATAAAATGCATATTAAATATTTCTATATTTGGAAATGTCTTACAGGTAACTTTATGAACAAAAGGAACCTAGTAAAGTATCTCCACATTCCAAAATCTCTGGAGGATCAAATGTGTCGTTTTACTAAAACATTATAAAATATGAACAAAATGTGCTACTTTTATTTGCCAGAGCAGAAGGGAGGGTCCCTTCTTTCTAGGGGTCTCTATGCAGTTGCCTGGGCAGTAGTTGGATTGCCAAACATTGAAGCAGTTGTACTTAAACTTTGTAAAACAATTTTATATAAAAATATTGAATTTCTGTAATTAGTGTAAGAACTTTCTCTTTGGGAATCATTAGTGGACGCTGGCAGCACATTTAGGGTAAATCTATTTTATCTGCTGGAAGATTATAGTAGAAAGAAAGCTGTGAGTCTTTTAAATGTCTGATAACCAGGAATACATTCTGTTGTGCACTGGCATCCAGAGTGTCCTGTCCTCATTCCACTTAAATCTTCAAACAGAAAACGACTGAGCCAATGTGTGCCAGTTAAATAACCGTACCATTCTGCCATGGGGCAGATAGGGGGAAATTTATAAAGGTCATTACAACCATATTCACCGCAATTCAATCCATTTTTTGCTGCGTTATCAGCATTTTTTTCTTTCTGCCACATTTCTGATTTCCCTTAATTTATGTCCTGCTTAATAAAATGTAGCGATATCGCTAAATATTGATGTGTTAACCCAGCTGCACTTTACATTGCGTGCAGCAGAGCTCCTTTTCAATCAGTATAGCCGATCTTTCTGATGGGGCTTAGAAAGTTTTCCAAAACCATCTCCATAGGGAATAATGAGTTTTCCGCAACCCTCAAGCAGGTGAACACTTTTCAGCGATAGAAAAGGTCAGAAGGGGCTTAATAAACATCAGTATTGGCAATATTGATATTTTCAACCTAATTAAAGGTATATTGGTATACCTGGAGAAAACTTTTCCAATTTTCATAAATATCCCCCATTATAGGTGTATTTACTTTCATACTGGCAGATTAAAGGAGAATTTTCTTCCTAATACTGTGTGTGTGTGTGGGGGGGGGTTATAACTCCATATTAGCAGCTTGAGTCATTCTTTATATATGTGCGGAGCAGAAGCAGATATATGCATGTACCGTAATATAGATTGACAGAGGTTAACAATATTTCACTGGCTTTGTACTTGTACTGACATAGTGACAATAAACTTGAATCCAGTGTAATGTAATTTGCTACTTTTATTGTACCATCATTAAATGTCTGGGACTAACAGCCTCTCTTGTGTATTCTGTTTGGGGAGAAATCCCTAGGAAAGGCTAGTTTAGGAAGCTGATGGTGGAGGGCTGGGACAAAAGTCCTGCTCAATTCAGACACTGGGTGCAGCAAATAGTCTAGTCCAGGGGTCAGCAACCTTTTTGGCAAAGAGAGCCATATAGTGCAGCTCTGCTCAGCCCTTTTGAATCCAGAGCCGCTGACGTCACATGTGACGTTACATTGGTGATGTCAGCGGCTCTGGATAGATTAGCAACCCGGAAGTGCAGTGACGTCAATGGCTCCGGATTGGCTAGCAACCCGGAAGCGCTGAGAGAGCTTTGTCTCTACAGCGCTTTCTGGTGATTAGCCAGCAGACTGTAACGAGCGGTTCTTGCATGTGAGCACTGCTCGTTACAGTAAAAGAGCCAGATGCAGCCATCAAAAGAGTCACACCTGGCTCAAGAGCCATAGGTTGCAGACCCCTGGTCTAGTCTGACAGTAGACATATCTAGAACCTGGATGGAGAAAATCCCACTCCTGTAGAAAATGGTTTCATTATCTAGTCTACTGCATCAGCTAACTGTGATCATATACGTATTTATTGCATTTTCACGTGTCCCGCTCTCACTTGTCTTCCCAGACCCAACTATAATACAATCCTACAAAATCCACCTCCGTCACCCATTTAATCCTGACTTCTTTCACCAGGTCACTGCCTTCCACTCAGATGTTAGTTCCCTGGCTTCTCCACACCACCTCCAGTTTGAATGTCAATTCTGCCCCATTGAAATTCTAGTATTCATATTATCAGCAGCAGTGCTGAAGTTCTCACAACTCATTCTGATATCAGAAATGCACAGGTTTGAATGCGATAAATGAATTACATTTATACTGATATTAGGAGCCTTTGCATACTGTATACTGTATAATAAAGTTATGAATACTTCAGAAGGGATGTCAAGGCCTTTTCAACATTGTAACTTCGAGTCGCATATTTTAAAACTCTTTCTCCTGATAGAAAAATTAAATTGGTCTTGTTCTTTTTTCCTTTTTCGGTACCCAATATCTTGATCATCTGTCAAGTTAAAGAAGAAGAGGGTTATTATTTTGGACATATTAACCAGCCCAGGTAAATGCAATAGCATGCATTATTTCATTAGAATAAAATATATATTTTGCTATAATACTACTGTTGTGCCACCTGACTGTACTTGTTACTGTTGGGGTAATTACAAATTGCGTTAAGATTTTTCCTTGTAAAACTTATAATAAAAGACCGCTGGCAAATAAAGAGCGTAACATCCAATGAAAAGAATAAGTACCGGTACCACCAAGAATAGTGGGATAACAGTAATGTGCTTTGGTGAATATATGTCCATGAGCCACAACACAAATAGTAGTTAGAAATGTGACTACGAAGAATGCTTCAAGCAGGATAAGTATTTTTTACATCAACTAAATTAATTTTACAAAAATTGTGCGTTTAGAAACCATCTTTCAGTCTAACACTGTCTTTAATTGAATTCTCACCTGTAAATCACTTAGGTTACAAACATGTGTCCCACAGCACATATTGGCATCAACACCTTCTATATCAATTATTCGCACGGGTCCTGCATGATCATCTGGTAAGCCACGGCTTCTTACCTATAGGAGGTAAACACAGCCCAATAGGATGGAAGAACTGCATTACCTGAAGCTGAATAAATGTATTTTGGAGTACACTTTCTTTTCTTTGTAGCATCTATAAAGGTTTTTCACTTTTTTTTTTTATAACCATGACCTCATAAAATCAGAAATATCTGGAACTCATATGATCTTAAAACAGACACTCAACAAATACATTGAAAAACATTCGTTTTGTGATGTAATAAGAGGGTGCAAGACAATTCATTTGAATGCATGTAAATGATAAAGATATCCCGCGTAGGAATTCCCAGTTGTAGGTGCTGGTTTATATTTATTTTACTTAGTAGTCAACTGAAGGTCTTATTCATCAAGGTTTGTTAATGAACATTTCATTTGCTCCATTTTATCTGTTGTCTTTCTGGCCATAATAAATAAGCTAGACAGGTTAAATTTTGTAATTATCTATAGTAACAGTTCCAAGTTAATTAAACAAATAAATACCAACACGATCCCAAGAATGGGCTGTAATTAGTTTATGTCCTAAATCTTACTGTCCCTTGACTTGCCATCTATTTTATAACTGCTGCTTTAGTGCAAGCCTTCTTCCCATTGTCTCTGCTACAAAGATACCATGTTCATAGAAAACCAAAATCAAAAGCAAAGCTTTAGCTAAGACTCATGGGAAATTGGGATTATACATGATGCAAATCACAGCCTCACTGGCAAGCTGCAAAACCAAAACTGCTGGTTTATTATCCTAATAAGTTCAGAACCTCCAAGCGTGTGCCAGTCTTAATAGACCTCATCAGTGCAAAATATTGATTAATGGCTTCTGAGAAGTAGGGCTTGGGAATACCCACCAAAGTTCAACAAAAATCTAAGGTAGGTTTAAAAAAGCAGCAGCTTCACACTTACTTTCTCAAATTCAGGATCATCCACAGTTATCACCCTCACATTAACAGGGACATGTTCACGAATCTTCTGGTTCACAAGCTTCTCTACAGCTTCTACCTGCTCCACTGTCACTGTTGGTGTGTCCAGCTCAATGACACTACGCTGGCGTCCCAGATCCCTAAAATAAAATGAAATCTAATTGGTCAAAGTGCCTGAATTTAACATCACAGGGTAATGTTGTTTGGCATCTAAAACATTTGACAAAACTCACTGTAATTTCTGTTCCCCAGTCACCCTCCATGGCACATTTCACCACTGGGTAGACCTCCACCCTATAGGTCATTGGACTGATGTCATTAGGGCTGTGGTTATGGCAGACCAGAGACCACCAATGGTTTCCACAAGCTATGGTTTGGTTTGGTCACAGCCAATACAGGCTCTACATAGAGAAAACATATAGCCTTATCGGGCATATACAACCCCTGCATTAGGCACAATTAAGCAACATGAACATAAACATGTTTGAGGTTAGTTTACCTTTAGACTGCAAAGTGAGCCAAATACATAAACTAGGCCCAACATGCTAAAGTTCTTGAACATCAGGTAGAGTAGCAAAGAACTAAATTAGAAAACTTAGCCCATATCTCCACTGAATAATACACATACATATTTGACCCAAATTCAAATGACAATAATGTGGTACTTACCAAGAAGTTGTTTTGAAACCATACAAAGAGTCTGCAATGGCTGTTACCAGATGTTGCCCTAAAGAAGAAACCAAGGAACATAATAAAATACGACATGTAATTCACATATATGTCGCCATATCACAGAGAAAGAGTGGGTAAAAGCTAGGGAAACGGTTTTGTTATCCTGGAGTTGTGCACTACTATAGCCTGTACCCTTTCCCCTTTAGCTTTCACAGTACTAGGAAGGTAAAAAGTAACCATGGTAACCATCACTATATAACCAATACATATATCATAATCACCTGAGTGTTGCTGCATATGATCAAATCGCCTGTTCCAGTCTATTTTTAATAGCACCTGGGCACCAGGCTCAAAAGAAGAGGGAACAAAATGGACTGCGTCTGGGCCCTGACGGGTGACTCTGAGTACAGGTACCTCGTTAATAAAACCTCTGTCATCAGGCTGTAGAAAAATGTAAAAAAAAAACTGAAAAGTCTTATCATAAACCTGCAAAACTATATTCTTCTTCACACCACCTTATGCTGACAAGGTGGCCAGAAAACAACTTAATTAAGTTTACATTTTGAAAAAGGTGCATAATGGGTTTTAGTTTGTGCAGAAAATTTAAATTATTGAAGTACTGAATGACTGCAGCCTTTTTCCCAAACATTAGATATTCCCTTTATTAGAATTTACATCTTGTACATACCTGGCCACCCCCTTCTGGGAAGAATACAGTGTCTTTCAATATAACATTGAACCCAGATACAGTCTCCTTCTTCCCTCCATTCTCCTGCTTTAGCTGACCTAGACTGCAGGACACCACCTCTGTCAGCAGCTATAAGCACATGAAATTAAAACATCACAATCCCAGTATACCAATCAGACATGGTTCTCAGTTAGGATTTAAAAGTTATTAAGGCATGTTAAATAAATAAATAAATAAATAAATAAATAAAAGAACAGTGACACTACAAATTGAAAATTAATCAAATGCATTCTTAGTTACTAAGATATTCTATTTGTGCACCCAAAATTCTAAATTGTGCATAGAAAGTATCATATTTAGCTTTAAAATCGGGATTTAGGGCACGCTTCCTGTATAAGCTTTATATAAACCACCAAAGAAAACATTGGGACTAGGTGAGGTCTGTTTAGATAGATAGATAGATAGATAGATAGATAGATAGATAGATAGATAGATAGATAGATAGATAGATACAGTAGATTGATAGATAGATAGATACAGTAGATTGATAGTTAGATAGATAGATAGATACAGTAGATAGATAGATACAGTAGATAGATAGATAGATAGATA
>WMED01027115.1:0-10686 GCA_019650415.1 Pipa parva | reverse complement strand
ATTTTAAAAAATCACAGATGCGCCGGTTGCCCATAAAGCCGCACATTTTCCCGCAGAGCCGCACATTGCCCCACTTACCCACGTATTTCCCCACAAAGGTGCTAATTTCCCCAGCAGATGCAAATCGCCCAGCAGAGCGGCATATTGCCCCGCAGGGCCATGTATTGTTTTTAATCTGTTGTTTTCTTGTGGAAAACCTGATGCTGCCCAGCCTCACCCAGACTCTACCTCCAGCGACCCCGGGTAAATTGAGTTTGAGACCCCTGGCATAAAGAGTTACGTGAGTAACCACAGTTCTACCATGAAGTCCAGACCGTTGCTATGGTTACCTTGAGATGAAACCTAACCCATGGGTCTAGTGAAGAAACACTGCAGTGTGTATGTGAAATTGCAAAATGAATTTTGTATTTCTCTGTTAAATATGAATCTATTTGTCTCAAAATTGGACCATGTATAAAACAAAATTCCCAAGGTAACTTCTATAACCTTATGTCATTATAATAGATAACCAAATCACATGGAAATATTTAAAGGAACAGTTCAGCTTCTAAAAATCATTTGCATATCTGTTACTGTTAAATAAATGTTTTTGCAATATATTTTACTTAATAATATCCATCTCTTTCCAGTTTATCTGCACTTTCTTATAGAAGCCCCTTCTCTCTGTCACCTACTTCCTTTACAGCAGTTCACTTGGAATCTAAAGTCAGGGATTTGAATGAAAGGCTTGATAATTATTGGTAATCAATCAGAATCTTTCAAGTGTGCAGCCTCACCGTGCTGCTGCTGAGTAACCAATCAGAATCTTTCAAGTGTGCAGCCTCAAGGTGCTGCTGCTGAGTAACCAATCAGAATCTTTCAAGTGTGCAGCCTCACCGTGCTGCTGCTGAGTAACCAATCAGAATCTTTCAAGTGTGCAGCCTCACGGTGCTGCTGCTGAGTAACCAATCAGAATCTTTCAAGTGTGCAGCCTCACAGTGCTGCTGCTGAGTAACCAATCAGAATCTTTCAACTGTGCAGCCTCACAGCGCTGCTGCCCACCTGCTTCTTCATGATTGTTTCCTTTCAGAATTCACAAACCAGTGGATGAAGTCAGTGACATAAGAGGAAAAGGTTCTGTAACAAAATGGCTATAAATGCAAAAAACAATGAAAATGAATACATGATATACGTATATTGCAAGAATAATTTATTTTGCAGTGACAATTACACATCAAATAACTGTTGGAGGCTGCACTGTTCCTTTAAAACACATTAGGCGTTTTGAGGCTTTGCGTTTACTTGGAATTGTGCCTCCCTCCCACATTAATAACGTCTATTACAAATCACTGCAACACATTAAATGAATTAAGCTGACGTTACATCAGTACTGTTAGTCTCTCCAATCATTTCTTCGACAAATCACCTTCTAATGAGTGCATGATCTTTCATTCTACAGGACTAATCTTCCACCAGAAACCAGCCAGAGCAATTAAACCTCCTTTATCTTCCTCCCACTGATCACACCCACTGTACATTTGCTGTGAAAATGTTTCATTCTTTATTTTTTCCGGTTAAAATGAACTCTTTTATGACCAGTAATGTAAGCGATTGTATCAATGTCATTTAAAGATAATAAAGCATTCAAAGATGTGCACAGTTTTCCTATGAAACAATTCATCGCTCGGGTTGCCACTGGAAAATGAAAAAAAATAAAAAAATAAACAGTTTTGTTTATTAAAAATGAAAGTGTCTGACCTTTTGTTACAGCGAAGGAACACAAGCTGACAATTTTTTTTGTTTCGAATTCCTGGCAAAATGTCAGCTGTTTGTTAAACGTGTCATTTTTGTCACAACAAGGGAATAAATCGTGATCTTGCTAAAAACGTACAGAATGGAAAGTATCTGGGGAAACCATCTTTTTCACTTCCTCCTTAGCTACTGCACTTGCTACATTCTTCTACATTCAACATCAATCATGGCTCTTCTTTCTAAACAACAACAGTCCAATTCTTACTTTGGGTGTGATACTAAAGTGCACCTGTCGCCTCAAAACTCTAATACTAATTTAGGTAACTTAGGTAATTTAGAGTTGAGTTGGGCGAGGCTAAAAGGATGACTGAGATTAAAGTTCCTCCAATCAGATCCCTGCTAGAGTGTGATTTACGGGATCTGATTGTAGGATCTTTAACGTCAGTCATCCTCTTAACCCCGCCCAATCTGTCTTGGGTAACAAAAATCAGGCTGACAGTGAAAATGACAATGAGAAACACTATATAAAAGTACATTTTTTAAAAATACATATATATTTTTAAAAATATTTATTTCATTAGCAGAACTTAATTTAGTATTGGAGTTTTGAGGTGACAGGTCCACTTTAATGATTCTTCTCTATCTTGGTCCAGTCCTTCTTCATCAAACCTCTTCCTTTGACCTTCAACAGAAGGGCCAAGGGGGGAATTCACGATAGTGCAAAGTGAGTTCCGAAGCCTTCTCCTCACTTCGCACTGACTGATATGCGCTCGCTGATGTCCTGCACGCGGACATCAGCGAGCACATATCAGTCTGCGCGAAGTGAGCCGAAGGCTTCAGAGCTCACTTCGCACAATCGTGAATTCTCTCCCCCACTCTACTATCCATAGGAATCAACATTTGCTTTTCACTAAAAACTAATCCCTTTAAACTTCATTATTGTTGCATAATGAGAGGGAATTATCCCATTCCTTCTTTAATGTATATATAATGTATGTGTGTATAATTTTATTTATAAAGCACCACAAACATACGCAGCGCTGCACAATTCGGTAATAAAAATATAATACAGACATGGAAAATGATATTAAACAATACAGAATAAGATCACAAGGAAACATCACTTTAAGTGCTATGTTGTGGTTGACACAAGAGGTTGGAGGTCCCTGCCTCGTAGAGCTTACAGTCTAAATGGGAGGAAGACTTACTTACGCAGATGGGTATTAAATTAAACCTTATTTATTTTTCAGTTATGCACTCTCCTCTATTTTCTTCTCTCTCCTAAGGCCAGGTTCACACTGGCGTTTGTATGTGCAGCGCTTTTACAAAAGTGCGTTCCAAAAATACGTCAGCAAATTCAGGCCGGCGTATATTTGAGACGTGCTTTTCTGTTGTACTTACCTGACGCAGTGGGAACACTCTCTTGGCTCCTTCTATGTGCGTGCATTCCTTGCGTTGTGTCCGTACGCTCAAGAAATAAACGATGCGAAGTGTTCTGTCGTGTGTGTGCTCACATTCAGTGCTGGTGTGGCTAGAGGAAGGCAAATACCATAGGGATTCGAGGCATGCGTTTTTTTTTAAAAGCAGAGTATATAAATGCCAGTTTGAACCTGGACCAAGATATATTTTCTCAAAATTCATACTCTATTAAAGTACCTCCTGTTTCTTCTCTGTGCTTAAGCCTTTTCATGCTCTCCTCTGATCCTAAAGCTCTGACTAATTCTTATTTACTCGATTCTGTCAAGGGCTATTGATTCATATGCCCCTTTCAGTGTAGATACATTTTTCCCATAGCCCATGACCCTGGCTGGATGCAGAAACCCCCTTTATTTGGTCCAGTATACTCGGCTCGGAACATCTTTGGAAAACATTTCATATATGTATTTTTCTGCGTTAGAAGCATGAAGCATTTTATTTCATGCCTTAACTTTCTCAAGCCAAAGAATCCTATAACAGTATTCTCATAAACCATAGCAAATACATTCCTCCTCGCCCATTCTCTATATTTAACACTCCTATTCCCCTCATACACAGAAAACCTCAAAGCTTGGTAATGTGTTGCCGTTGCAGATTTATTTTTTCTGTTTGTTCTTTTGTTTATTATAAATGATATTTTTTTTCTGTTTGTTTAGTATAAATGATGGCAGCAAAAGGGGTTCAGTGGCATCCATGGAATCTTCCACATATCCTTCACATGCAAAAAAATGATTTAGTTCTTTACATGTTCTCAAGTTTGCAGCTACATCTCATAATACTTGGGCATTCTGTTGTTCTCCGAATTGAAGCCACTGAAGTTTGGTACAGACGTATAAGCCCTCTGGATCAACATTGCAGGAAAATAGGCTGAACTGGATGGACTTGTGTCTTTTTTCAGCCTTATAAACTATGTTACTATGTTACTAAAAGATAGAGTTCAAGGAATTCCAAATGGACATCACTTCTAAGTAGGACCACATATTGAAACTTGACATAGAAGGCATTGGGACCTTCTTAAAATGAACTTTACATTGTAATAAATACAATGTATAGCTGCTAGGATGGTCTATGGAGTAACTCCATCTAGGTAGGTCAAATGCAAATTATAAATAAGTTAGCTAGATGGGCATCTGAAATATAGGTATAGAAATGGGCATTATACTCTATTCCTCATCATCATTGGGTTTACTGGTAAGCTTTATAAGGGACACCATAATGTGTACAGGGCATTTTGGTCTCATGGTGTTGGGAATCTAGGTAGCTTATCCCACTACTCCTTACCATTACTTTACAGCAGACTGCATCATCTCTTTGATGATGACAATACCTGTTTTGAACTAACTTAATGTGTTTGCCAGCTCTGTGCATGTATTACAAATTTTACTAAGTGATTGGAACATATACAAAGGAGGCATGAAACATACAGATCGTTCTTAACAAATGATCGCTGTTTTTTTTTAA
This sequence comes from Pipa parva, assembly GCA_019650415.1. NCBI lineage: Eukaryota > Metazoa > Chordata > Amphibia > Anura > Pipidae > Pipa > Pipa parva. Next base: position 6,018 of record WMED01027115.1, on the reverse strand, counting down.
CCTAGTAGAGAATGAGTCACACTTTCCCTTGCTCCCGACAGTATTTACTTGCCGTTTTTATAACAATCTGTGTTGCTATAGTAACACCATTGTTTATGTAGAATTATGTAACAGTTCATAAGTAGGTGTTCCTTCTTATTCTTGAAAGGCTTTAATACGGCAACATCTGTATAAAATGTCCAGCAATAAATATAATAACATATCATTTCTTTATGTCTCATAGCAAACAGTATTTATTCACTTGCTACCCAAAATAACTCCTTATATATAATCGAACACTATCTGACCCATGTTTCTACTCTGGTATTTGGGTTTTTTTAAATTAATGTTTCTTTTTGTTATTTTAGCTTGTGATATTGGGGTGAATCATTCATCAAAGAGATGCAAGACCAATTTTACATATCAGTGCTTGGCCGTTTGCCATGGTTATTTTTTTTTGTGGAATTCTGTGTATTCATACAAGATTTACGCATTCACGTTCAGTAGGAATTAAACAGCCACAAAAGAAACTGATATCAACTTACCGTATATACTCTTGTATAAGTCGACTTCGTGTATAAGTCAAGGTCAGTTTTTGGGCCAAAAATTTTGAAATTTGCTATGACCCTTGTATAAGTCGAGGAAGGAGTGGGGGGCTGTAAAGTGTGTGAGGAGCTGTCAGATAGAATGGAATATTAATAGAGTATCCTTATAGTACCAAAAGAAAAACACACCACACACCTAGCTCCTAGCCCAGGGGTCTGCAACCTTCAGCTCCAGCCTCCTTGTTGAGACTGTTGGGAATTGCAGCTGTGTGTGTTTGTGTGTGTGTATGTGTGTGTGTATGTGTTTGTGTGTGTGTGTGTATGTATGTGTTTGTGTGTATGTGTATGTGTGTGTGTGTGTATGTATGTGTATGTGTGTGTATGTGTGTGTGTTTGTATGTGTGTGTGTTTGTGTGTGTATGTGTGTATGTGTGTGTGTGTGTGTATGTGTGTGTGTATGTGTGTTTGTGTATGTGTGTGTATGTGTGTATGTGTGTGTATGTGTGTGTGTGTGTGTATGTGTGTATGTGTGTGTGCATGTATGTGTGTGTGTGTTTTACTTACCTACTGGAGCTTCCTCTCGCGGCTGTCTGTGGCTGTCTCCCACTGAACGCACTTGCTATGAATATTCATGAGCCGGCAGACGTCAGTCTGTAGCGTGACACGTCTGCCGGCTCATAAATATTCATAGGATGTACTCGCGGCTGTCTCCCACATGCTATGAATATTTATGAGCCGGCAGACGTGTCACGCAACGGAATGACGTCTAATTTAAATATATAATTTATATTGCAGAAATAATGCATTTAATAGTGACAATTAAATTGACACATTAACTGTTCAAGGCTGGTTTGTTCCTTTAATGTGGCCTCCAGGCCTCTATAATAACACTTATTTAAGGGATCTGTGCAGTTTAGTATTTGACTTTTTAAAGACATGTAACGGAAATTATAAAGGAAAAAAAACATAACTTATTCCTAATGATGATTATTTTATATGGCATTTTAAGAGCAAAAAAAAAATTAATAATGTTACTAAAATCATTTCTCTTAGATTTTTGTTCATAGTTCTTAAAAAAACAAACAAAAAAAAAAAAAAATCAACCAATTTGTAGCTCTCTGTCCACAAGCTGACCGGACATCTTATACATATAAATATATCTTGGCATGAACAATCATTCAACAAATTCTCTGTTTTTGTAATCAGGTTTAATGAATTTTCGTGCTGTTAAATGTTGCTGTGCACATTTCGTTTACCAGACTGAATTTAATTTGTCAAGACCTTTCTGGTTTCAGCTCATTTGACTTTGACCTACTAGTTATCATGTTATAATCTCTTCGGGTTCCAGTGATATAAACAATGAAACATCTTTCTGGGATTCATAAAAAGAGGATACATGACTCAGGTACATTTAATGGAGTCTTAGAAACATATTGAATCTCTGTAAAGCGCTGCGTAATATATCAGCTCTTGAATACAATCAGTACAAACATATATACAATATTCCCCATCAAACATATATAGATATAATACACTAAACATCCAGCCCCACACATCACTTTGCGTTTTCGTGCTCAGGTACTTCTACTACTGACTTTGCCGAAGGAGTGAATGCGACTAGATGAACTGCTCTGAATTCACCCATGTGACTTCGCCACATCAGAGCAGCTAATTAGGTGGCTGATAGCAGGGTTCCGCATCCTACTTCTATATGACTGACTACGTCACACAATGCATCCAACAGAGATTGACACTGTCTCCTTGTTCGACAAGACTATTCGCGCTTAGTCAATAATGAGAAGTGAATTTGTGACTATTTTGGAGATGCGTCATGAATTGCAGCAAGGTGAATTCATCCTTTAGTCAATCAGCCCCTTACTGTTTGCAGGTACTTTATAAATTATAGTTGTTTATCAAGAAAATCTTTTCCTCAGCTAATGACCATTAAGAGCGTATACACCATTGGAAGGAATTTTCTCAAATTTTTGAATTTTTTTTTTGTAATAATTCTCTTTCCTCCTTTCTCCCTCAGCGCCCCTATCTTTTCCTGCTTCCATTAGATTTGATCAGACACAAGTTAATAAAGTGTTATGTACTGTGCAAGATTCATTTCTACACATATCTCAATATGAAAAAAAACCCATAAATATTAGAAATATAAAATATTCTTACTTTTCTTTTTTAGTCATTTTTATACAACCCCCCACCTTCCATTTGTATTGCTTACTAAGTTAATACCTACTTTAACATTGCTGAGCTATCCAACAGGACGCAATAAGCATCAACAGCTACAGTTGTTCTAGATGAGACATTAACCCAAATATTTTAACATTCGGTTGTGTCATGTTCTTGATGATTTTCTACATCACATATTTCTTCCTCTGCTTCAGTGTTTCCCAAACTTGGTTTGTTTGTGGCCCGGTTATTTTTGTGCTTTCTCCTTCGTGACCCGGCACGAAGGATAAGCACAAAAATAACCGGGCCACAAGAGCGCCGCTCATGAATATTCATGAGCGGCGCTGTGTGCATGCGCGAAGTCCCTTACCTTCGCGCACGGCACTGCTCATGAATATTCATGAGCGGCGCTCGTGACCCGGCATTGCATTTTGGTGGCCCGGTACCGGATCGCGACCCGGCATTTGGGAAACACTGCTCTGCTTGATTTGCAGCCAACTACACTGAATACAGAATGATACAGTCTAACATAGCTATGGTGAAAGAATTACTACTCAGATCTTCAATTATCATTAGGATAATTCAGTCTCAGGACATTTTAACCAAGGTTCTGATTCCTGATTTAGGTTCCCCATCAATTAGAGACGATCAATTGTGAGAAAAAAAAACAGGAAAATATGATGGCTGTCCTTATGAAGACATTATTAAAACATACATGCAAAGAATGACCTGAATAGCAATGGAATCTCAGTGATCATCTCACAAACAAAATCGACTGACATAATGATCAAAAGGCAAAACCTTTTCAAGTTGTTTCACTTTTGTAATTTTCCTTATTTTGCAAGTTTTCCGCATGGGGCGAAATTGATTGAACTCGTGAAAACCCGTTTTTGCTTTTCCGAGTTGAATAATTCTGGAGAGCACTTTGAAGTTTCTCGCGGTAAGTATGGCGAGATTTGCCGCGATCGATACTTAACGTGAGAAATTTTTTTTATTGAATATATCCATGGAAAGGTGGCTATACTGTATGACTACGCTTTTCATGGATATATTCAATAAAAAAAAGTTTCTCAAGGCAAGTATCAATCGCGGCAAATCTCGCCATACTTACCGCGAGAAACTTCACACTCTTCTCCCGATTAAACTCAGAAAAGCCAAAGCAGCTTTTCCATGTTTAATAAATTTCTTAGTCTATTTACCAATTTCATGCCATTGTTGCCCAATTTTCCCCTAAAGACTTTCAATACCTTCATTTTATATGCTGCAAGTTTTCAGTTTTGGTGCATTTCTCTATTGCTTTCGGCTTAGCAGTATTTCTCAAGAGCGAACTCGAATTGTCTCATTTCAGTGTTGCCAAAAGCTTTTTGCAATCAATGACAGTTTGTCGTAGGATAGCTGGTAGTGACAATGGTACGATCGTGGCAAAATTGTGATAAAGCATCACCGATTGGTGAAGTGTAAAAGTTTAAATTCATGCACAGAATGATAATGCGATGGGGGGTATCCCTTGCAAAACAAAAAAGGAGAAAAGATGTGCCTTGATAAATTTAGATGCAAGTTTGAATACAACAATGAGTTTGGAGCCATCATTGTCCTTGCTTTTGACTAAACATCTTTCTAAATAGACAAAAATAGCAAAACCAATATAATGCCATTATTTCAATAGTATTAAAATGAATAGTCCCTTCTACTTTAGTTAATATCCCACCATGGGCATCAGCGCAGCAAAAACTTAGAGAAGGTGGTGCCTTGATGTCATGATGTCAGCATCACGTGATGAACCTGGAGCAGTCCTAAACTCCTGATGTTCCCCTCTGTCCTGCCTAATCTGTCTGATGGCGGCAACTATCCATTAGATAGATAGAACAGGACAGTTGCCCCCCTTCAGGTACCCATGTATCCCCCCCCATAGTGGTTAAACAAATAAATAAAAATTCTTTCACACCTCCATAGATATATATAATTGTGGACCTTTTGCACTTTTTTTGTTTAACTCGAAAGCAGTAAATATAATAGCCCTTTAATCTACAACAAGTCACCAGTAAGAGAACCCTACCTTCTGTACTTGCGTAGCATTTTCATTCAAGCCACAGGCCTCAAAAATATCAGGATGAATGTCAGTCCAACCCTTCTTTGTACATGTTCTGCTTATATTACCTGCTGAGGAAAAAAAAATGAAATAATCACAAAACATACAAAGTAATGCAAGTTCTTATTAAAGGACCAGTAACACGAGAAAAATAAAAAATCCTACTTTAGTTGTCATGGAAGTCGTTCTTACACAGCTGGTAAAAATATCTTTGAAGCTGAATTCCTGATTTTATGTTTTGAGCAGGGCCCTGTCTATAGGTACATAGTCGGGTTGAATCAAGGGAATTCACGCTTGTTAATTCACTTTGTATGAGATTATAAGCCACACAGCACTTCAGTTCACTGCATTGTTTAACCTGTGTTTATATTTACAAAGGGGGTGTGGTTAGTTAGTGGGTGTGGCCTAAGGCACCAAACATTCTGTGCCTGTAAGCTCCTGAGATGTACATCTGATTTGAGTTTGTTTTTCTTCTTTGTTTTTTTTTTATCTGTTAAGTTAACAAATTCTTCCTACACCCATTGTGAATAGTATAGTATATATACTATACTATACTATACTATACTATACTATACTATACTATACTATACTATATAGTGAAACTTTAGATAATACATTTTAATAAAGCACCCAACAAAAAGTCCAGTTTGAATGCAACCAGCAGTAGGAGACACAGCACAAGCCAATATAAGTCAGAAATTCAATATCAGAGATATATAATAACTTTTTACCAGTACTGCATAACTGCATAACTGCAAAACTGCCCTTTGGGGGTCGAACAACAGTCACACAGGGGTCGCCGAACACACTACTCCACTATCGATCTCTGGTAGTGTGTACAGGTCCCTTTATATAGGGGTGCCTGCGTGGTGATGTTGCGCCCAATGATCATCACGTGCACGTGACACGCGTACGTGATGACATTGCGCATGAACATCATCATGTGATGCGTGAAGTAATGATGTCACCAAGCGCATGCCGGTGTGATGACGTCATCATGGGGGTCACGGAGCAAGATAGGTTGAGAACCACTGCTTTAACAGTTGTTGTTTATATCCCATGTAACACAGGGATAAATAAGTTTTATAGAAAATTAACATCAGCAGAGAGATAGTTTAACCATCAGTAATTCACCATGGTTATGTAGGTAGATCAGGTTTCTTTAAAGTGTGTGTTGTGAGGAATGGATCCCCGGATTGGGGATGCACTGTTGGTTGCGCTGGAAAAGAC
>WMED01027114.1:0-10687 GCA_019650415.1 Pipa parva | reverse complement strand
TTTGAAGCTGCTGGTGCCTCTGGAGTCCCACGAACTTCAAGGTGTAGGATCCTCCAGAGGATTGCAGTTGTTCATAAACCTACTATTCGGCCATCCCTAACCACTGCTAAAAAGCAGAAATGGTTGCAGTGGGCCCAGACATACATGAAGACTAATTTTCAACCACTCTTGTTCACTTATGAATGCCATGCAACCCTGGATAGTCTATCTGGATGGAGTAGTGGATGGTTGGTGGATGCCACAACGTCCCAACAAGGCTGCAATGTCAGCAAGGAGGTGTTGGAGTCATGTTTTGGGCCGGAATAATGGGGCCCCTTTAGAGTCCCTGAAGGTGTGAAAATAACCTCCGCAAAGTATGTAGACTTTCTGACTGATCATCTTCATGCATGACAATGCACATCTCATGCTTGACAATGCACATCAAAGAAGCAGCTCTGGGAAGCTATTCTGACATCCTGCAAAGAAATTCAAGCAGAAACTCTCCAAAAACTCACAAGTTCAATGGATGCAAGAATTGTAAAGGTGATATCAAAGAAAGGGTCCTATGTTAATATGTAACTTGGCCTGTTAAGATGTTTTTGATTGAAATAGATTTTGGTGTTAGTAAATGTGACCACTTAATGCTGCAAATTCAAACAATGACCATTTGCGGTTCAATACAACCTATAAAATGTTTTGCATAATAATTTGAAACAGTGCATTTTGCGTTTTTTATTTTTGAAAAAAATACTTTTATCATTGGGAGGTCTGTTCAATAAAATTTGATTTATACTCTTAATAGTTCATGACTTAAAAATTATACTGACTGTCATTTGCATTGACCGTTTAGGAAAATCTGAGAAAAATATCACTTGCATAATCATTTGGAACATAGTGTATTAAGATTTTCTCTATCTTGGAAGAACATTCTTGATTCAACCATTTGACATTTTTGAATACATCTTGCAACTCATTTCCCTTCCAGCCTCTCAACCAGACTGGACCTGTTTTTTCTTTAATGTAATTGTATTAGTTTGCAGATTTTGATGCATTAGTGTTTTTTGATGTTAGCACTGCAGTTTAGCATAGGGCTGAATGGTTTTCACCATGTCTAGGGAGGTGACTCATTTAGAGCATTAAGTTTTAGCTTAACTGTGCAAGAAAAGTTTATGAAATATCGCTTGAGCTATATCATTTATTCGATGTTCCAATAATATGACTCAAAGTAGGTGCTATTGGTAAAAATAGCAGTACGTAGTAGCCCTCTTTTCAAACAATTCGACCTTTATAAATATCATTGATGATCTTAGAATCAATCTACAAAATGCAACAAAATAATTCCAAGGTGATCAGCCAATTTAATTAAAGTTAAGGTGTAACACTGATTCATAACGTACCATACCAATACTATCGTACATACCAATAACATCCAATCCATTTCTAATTTTGACCACTTATAATTTTGAAAATTGCTTTCAATACTTTTTATTGCTAATGGCAAGTGGGAATTAATGTGTTTAGAGTTTGAAGATACATTGTAGTAAAGTGGTTAATGTGTTGAAAATCAATTACTTTTCCTTCAATGTTGAAATGTTGTCATATGCGTTTTCTCTCTGACTAATGAACTATTGATTGGCGATATGTTAATAAGATGCAGGATGCAGTTGTGGTATGAAAAGCAATAAAATGCTGATTTCTGCAACCTTAAAGGGACAGTAATATAGAAAAAAAAATGCCTTCATACACATAGTAAAATTTGGGACACATTTACTAAAGTTGAACAGGTTTTTTGACTAGTAAATGCAAGGAAAACTGGCTATATTTAATATTGCTGTTTTCTCCTATTTAATAAGCTGTTCAAAAACAATTTTAGCACCCAAAACAATTCTCCACCCTCAGGCTAGGTTCACATAAGCGTATGATGCGCAATGCATCATACGCTAGTGTGAATAAAAAAAGACGCCAAGTGTATTTTTCTATTGTACTCACCAGCGATAGTGTGAACACTCCCTTGGCGTTCACAGCACATGTGGTTGCATTTTGGGCGCAGCATATCATACAGTATGCCAGCCAAAATGTGACACACAGCGTTCCGGGCCCCAGCATATGCGCGTCATACGCTAGTGTATCTGGAACTTGGTAAGTGCTATCGGCTTTCATTGAGCCGTATTTTTTTTCACACTAGCGTATTATGCGCTGAGCATAATACGCTTGTGTGAACCTAGCCTCAGTCTGTTGTAAACCCATTATTCCCTAAGGAGTTGGTACTGTCATTTAGACTAAGTCCAAAATATTTCCCCATCGAAAAGAGACCTCGATATCGATCTGTAATAGAAGGAACCCTCAGAGAAAAGCATTGCGAAGTTTCCCCTGTTAACAGATCGATATTTATCAATAATTTTGATGGGGAAAGATTTTTATCGATCCTTTGGAAATTAGGGAAAACAAAAAGTTCAGGGAATCAAAAATTGACCAGCAACATGAAGTGAAATCAATTGATATGGTACAACTGGTCTTAGTAAACACGCCTCTTAATTGGAATGTTCAAAAACGTTTTGAAACAGTATTTCAATGCGCAGTTGAACCTACTGATATTTACCTACATTAAAATTATTTTACAGTTGTTCTATTTGACAGTTGTGATGTGAGAAACTGCAGAATTTGGTCAAAATCTGGAAATCTATCAAGCGCCGCACAAAATAAATGCTCCAAAAAAAATAAAATAGTGAAAGTGATTCGAAAACAGTAATAGGTTTGTTTTTTTTTTTGTGTGTGTGACGACTTCTTTTGTGAAAAGGAATTTCAAAATCATTAAATCAACCAATAATCAGATGTGAGCTGTCCCCAGGACACATGCTTTAGTTACCCTTTAATGTGGCATAGTTTTCTGGTTACAGTTATCAGTAGATACATTCTCACAGTCTCTGGGTAGCCCCCAGTCTATCTTTTATTATGCTATTTTTTATTAAAGTACAAATACCAGGTTTGAGTCTGTGAATCTCAGCCTCTCATTGTTTAGTGCAGCTCATGTAGTATGATCTCTCCCCAAAGACCCACAGATAACAGTGTGTCGGAGGTGTTAATCTCTATGGGGAGCAATCGCTGCATGATGGCATCTGACCTTGCTAAAGAGCATCTCACTTCACTGATGTCAACACAGCCCATTCTATAAATCACAAGGTTACCTTTTATGAATGAAATTGCTGTGTGGGTACTCGTATTACAAGCTGCAGATCTCTAAATAACATTTCACAAATAGTTTCCCGCAGTATTTGTTCTGATAAAACTTAATTGCTAAACCTAATATTTATTGAAAGAGAATGTACACTTTAAAAATGGTATGTGGTACATCTAAGCAATTCATTTGCAGTTCCTTATTTATTCTTTTATCATTTTTTATTTCATTTTTGTGTCATTCTTGGACTTAAAATTTCTTCCAGTTGCTAGAGTCTTGAATGCCAGGGTCACACTGGAGGGGGGGGGGGTTATTCACTAAAGTCCAAATTTTTGTGTATAGGAGCGAATTCTCCAGATAAAGACAGTTGCAATAAGCTGCTACTGTTGCAGTTGCGTCTTTATAATGATAATATTGCCGCAGTCGCAACTTTATTATTGGAAAATTGTCCCAACCATCACATTAAAAATTGTTGCGACTTTACCATGGGGAAATTGTCACGGATTTGCTATGGGAATCTGCTGTTTGCTAAATCGACAGTGGAATTCGCACCTTAGTAAATAACCCCCTAGCTGTTTTGTAGCTGAGCTGGAAAAATAGTGTCCGTTGTTTCCTGTGGGATAATTCACACAGGCTATTTCATTTTGCACCATAGCCAATAATAAGTCTAATTAAAAACAGCTTAACTGAAAAAAAAGGCAGCGTGGCCCTGGCCTTAACCTATCTACCAAGCGGTGTTTTAAATGACAGGCTAGTAAAAAGCAAAAAAAATAGAGGAAAAAAAACGAATAACATGTATAATAATTAAAAAACAATTTTTAAGCCATTTATTTGGGGAGCATCCCCCTTTAAAGAACAGTTACACCCAAAATGAAGATGCCCCCAATTACTATATAATTAATATATAAAAAAGACAGAAAGCAATACAATTAATGAATTCAACTTCAAGCAGAGGTGTAACTAGATGCCTTAGTGCCCTGTTGCACATCTATTGGCACTCCCCCATGCCACTGTTCTGCGTACTGGGCACCATTGTGCACATACATTTGTTACATTCATTCAATAACTCCGTGACACATGGGGAACTGCAGATCACAAACTGCTCATTATCAATATTTAGTCCAAGATTTTGGGAATTGTTCATTTCTTTGTTTAGTCTCTTTTATATATAAAAGAGAAAAAACGTGCATAATACTCCAGTTATATTCTACAGGGTTCCTGGTAGAAATATGTATATGCAAGAATACAGCACTTCCACTATACTGTATTAGGAAAAAAAATGTTTACTCATATTGACTAAAGTCTGAAATTTCTTCTAAAGGTGTGAATTCGTCATTTCCCCAAAAAAAGTAATTGATAAAGAAAATGATCATTTGACTGGAGCACATTTTTCTATTACTGTCCCTTTCATCACAGATCCATATCAAAATACTTTTTTTAAGGAAAAAAAAAATTAATCTGACTGTGGTTAAATGACAGGTCCGACTCAGTATGGAATAATTGGTTTTTACTGGCTTAGGGCGGAATTTCATAAACTTGAAAAAACCCGATTTCACTTTTCCAAATGTATTCTTGCGAGATCTCAGAAATTTCTCGTGGTAAATATTGCGAGATTTTTTTTTCGATCGATATTTACCAACAGAAACTTTTGATTGAGTTTTTCCATGTAAAGGTTTCTTTCTGTCTTTTTTTTATCTTTAATGACAGCAGCCATGTCTGTTAAACAGACCTCTCCCAGTCCCATTGTTTTCTATAGTGCTTTAGTTAACACATTTTGAGAATGTTTACCCGAAAGCCCAATTTATAAAGCTATAGAAGATATCATATTAAGAATTTTTGAAAGCACAGACTGACTATAGAGTAGCAAGAAATGCATTTGAGGCATTTTCATTTTTTGGTGTTAGTGTTGCTTTAAGAGATATCTCTACATAAGGCTGGGACCCTATCATACTGTGTGTTACTACTGCTGTAAAACACTTTACCAGTTTTACTTTAGTGTAGTGATCTAAAACAGTTTTAAAGGACCGCAACTGCGATGCAAACACAAATGGAGTTTTCGCTCTTATCTTTTGCTATTCCTAGCAAACCGCTGCAGATATTCCATTATAGTGCCGAATGTTCAAGTGGCGCTAATTACACTCCCGTAGCTCTCTGAATCCTCCATCATTTCTGTATATCCTTCCTGAAACAGGAGCTGACAGTGTAAGCCTTGGCTGTGTTCTAAGTAAAGATTGTCTATGCTGTTTATTGGCTTTTAGTCAGATGCCTAGGGCAGCAGTTGTCTGGAGAGTGGCGGATGGATTGCACATGCTGAGGGTTTGATGACTGTTATAAAAGCATCATATGACTGATTTGTTTCAAAGTGTTGATTTATAAGGAAAGCATTATCCAGCAAAGGGTATGGCGGGTTTCAAATCGGTGACTTTTCAAACATGTGGAAAAGGAGGGTGGGGGATTCTCTATAGCAGAGGTCCCCAAACTTTATTATTCAAAATTATGAATTGCCATTCCAATTGATGACTGGTGGTGGGGACTTCAAAACCTTTTCTATTCCACAGACAGTAATCAAAGGCTGAAAAGAATATGTAAATAACTGAAGGGTAATATTTTTTTGTAATAATGGTAATGAATTACAGAGTTTAGAAGAGATTGTTTTGGGGCCAATCAGGGCATAGCAGAGGATAGGTTAAATCCTAGCAGAGACAGCTCCCAGACAAGGAAACATCCTTTTTGTTGTTTTTTTCAATCTCAAATCTTACATTTTTAAATAATGCTGTTTCCTTTCTGACACATTCCAAAATATCATGGTGATGCTTTTGATGTCATTTTTATTAAATTAGTCTTTAAGGCACGGGTCCGCAACCTTTTTGGCTGAGAGAGCCATATATGTGCGGCTCTGCTCAGCCCTTTTGAATCCGGAGCCGCTGACGTCATATGTGACGTCACATAGGTTATGTCAGTGGCTCTGGATTGGCTAGCAACCCGGAAGTGTTGAGAGAGCTTTGTCTCTACAGCACTTGCCGGCAATCAGCCGGGAGACTGTAATGAGAGGTGCTTGCATGTGAGCATAGCTCGTTACAGTCAAAGAGCCAGATGCAGCCATCAAAAGAGCCACATCTGGCTCGAGAGCCATAGGTTGCAGACCCCTGCTTTAAGGGTACAGTCAAGATCTTTTCTTTGCATGCTTTTCCATGGCAACATATACCTAGAATACTGACTGTTACCAGCCACAGACCTGCTTAACTATTTCTCTGCCATTCTGTGGCCACTTCCTTGCATGTCTACATTGTGATACTTCTATACCTCTGCACCTACTCCCGGTCTAGAGATTTTTAGGGTGGTGCGGTGGTGGAATTGAGGAAATGGGGAGAACCTGCATCAGGTTTGGAAGAACTGTGCTGATAAGTTTACCAGACTGAACTGATGAAAACAATGTTTTTTTTAAAAAGACAGTAACACTCAAAAGATGAAAATGCCCCATATGCATTGATACCTACTAGGTACTGAATCTGCACTGCAAGAAGTCTGAAATATTTATGGAATGTGTTACCGATGCTTTAAATGTCTTTAATAAACTGTAGTATGGTTTAGACGACTGTACCATATCATTGGCACCCTTTCACAGCTCGAAAATGAAGATTCACTAGTATGGGTGCAGAGACCTCCCTTTATTTATTGTTTTCATTAGACATTATGAATCTAAAATATCAAGCTTTCTAGGTATTCGCCTGTATGTTTAAATATAGATCTATGTAAATGTAGTATAGTTTGGCATTTGTGTAAAGAATGGCCCATTAAAAACACAGAAAAGTACAAAACTACTTTATGTTCACAGAAATAATGTTTGTTCCAAAGAACAGGATAGAAAATATAATAGATAATCTGGAGACATTTCTAGTGCTTGTGTTTAGCTATGCCTTTGTTTAACGAGCTGTAAAACTGCCATCTAATTTTAGAAAGAAATCCGGCGACAGAGAATGAAATGCATGGAACGTGTTAAAGGAATCAGCAGCCAAATGATGAAGTTCACAATTAATTGGTCTGTGTTATTTAAATCCACACATCCAAGGAAGCGGTTCTGTTCATTTTATAACTTTCAGGAAATCATCTTCAAATTAGCCAGATTTTTATATTTATCCACATTCACTAATCTGTGGTTTTTGTTTAAAGTTTCTTGCAGTTAAGCCCCAATGCCAGATTTACATATAAGTAGCTAGTAGGCACAGAACGCTTGGCGACATAGGCCTTACCCACAAAATGACCACTCCCCTTTGCGCAAAAAATCACAGACTAAATTATTAACAATCTGAGCGGTGAAGCCCTTTTTGAAATCTGCACCTCAGTAGGCCCAACTGCTACTAAATAAACAAATACAATAAAAAAAAATGTTATCTTTGCATCAAATTTAAAGGAAAACTATAGAGTTGGATGATATGTAACTGATCGGATCGTGACCAGCATCAGTATACTAACAGTACTTCTGCACAATCAGCTTGTTTCTCATGCTCCTATGCCCTGGATCATGAGATAAAACACTCCCCAATGCAGCTTTCTTCCTGTCTCTGTATGTGACATAAACCATCACAAAGTACCCGCCTCCTTCCTTTATTTCAGTGAAACAGCCACTGAAGCATTATTTCAGTATTTTGATCCCTTACCAGCAGCCAATGCCTCCTGTATGGTGAGATGGAAAATAGGCCTAACCCAAAAAACTTGAATGCTGAAAGTAAACATTCAAATGTGTGTTTTTTTTTCAGGCAAACCTTTACTAGTAAAAACCCCCAAATATTCATATTTTCTTAACGTACCCACGTTCATCTATCTAGGGGTACCAAGCTTGAAGTTGAGGGTACATATATGTGTCCACAAACCCTCATTGAAATCAGTGGTTTCTGCTGGCTTTCCAAAATATTTCCAAAATGAGTATCTCAGCATATCGTAACATACATCCCAATTCTCTTCCCTGTAGGTAATATCACAGATCCACCACCTACTGTTTTTTGATTGACTGTGTGCCCAATGTGATGTCACTGGTACACCCTGCACATTCTCCCCTCATTGACAGTGCATCGGTGACCTCAGCAATATAAAAACCAAACCAAAATATGAAAGAGTAATATATCCTGAACAAAACAACACCAGAAATGCATGGAGACACACAGGGGCAAACCGAAAGAACCATGGACCCTGGTGCAGGATTTCCCAACCCCCCACCACCAATGTCTAGGTTCAGTGGATGGCTGTCTGAGGCCATGTTGGGAGCAGTCTATGGTTGAAGGCATTGGGGATTTTATGGGGATAAGTTGAATTATGTGAAAGTACTGGGGTTGTGATAGGGTTGCCTGCACCCTGTGAGGCTTTTGGGGGCTTTATGGGACATTATATGGCTCTCAGGGGCAATCCGGGACTCTGTGAGAATGATAGGGGCATAGTGGAGACAATGAGGTAAGAAGGGGCTATACGGGGATACTGGAGACTGTATAGGGTTAGTGGAGCTGTTTCAGGCCACTTTGGGGGCGTTCTGTTGTGGGTGGCCACATTGATGGTAATGGGGGCTTTGGGGGTGCATATATAACATTTATTATGCAGTGGTTGGCAGCAGCATGTGGGGAAATTACAGCACTTGATGAAGGGTCAAAAAAACCCTAAAGCACAACCCATGTGTGTTTTGGAAATTTAATTTAAGTTAATTTGGAATGCACAGGCAGAAACAGGTTCTCATCAAGTATAGGGTGTAAAGGTGTTTGTGACAATGGGGGGCCCCATTGTGTGACCAGCACGGGTCACATAATGCCATGGTCAGCTTCTATCCAGACAATAAAACAGCTATTCTAGATGTTCTGGAATATTCCCATGTTCTACATATCTGACAGTATGCCATCTGGAATGTACTAAATGTAGTGTGTGCATCATTCACTGTAAGAAGAGGATTAGCTAGTCAGCATCTTCTTTTTGTAATAGTTTAATCTTGTTGGTGTCTGTAGAAGAACAAATCAATAGACATTCCGTATGTTTGTCTATAAACAGTATACAATCAGCATAGCAGAAAGGAACAATAATCATTTGTATTGCTGGTATTGTTTTATCTTTTATCACCATGGAGGAGACCAAGGGGGTTATTGACTAAAGTCTGAATTGCTGCGTAAAGGTGTGAATTCGCCAGCTAAAGACAGTCACAATAGACTGCTACTGTCGCAGTTGCAACTTCATTATGGGAATATTGTCATAGTTGTCACAATTAAGGGAATATTGTTGCGGTTGTGACTTTAAAATTGTTGCGGATTCTCACTTTAGTCAATAACACCCCCAAATGTACAACTATTTGGAGAGGGAAGAGGAAGAGCAAAGTCCTATCTGATATAATTTATAAGAGAACTGTAACTACATATAATTATTCTTACGTTATAGTGTTTGTTAAAATCAGCAGTTTTCTCAGTTTCTCAATCAGTCTTGCTGCCTGTCTGACAGAACTATGAGTCATTATGCAATGGAGGATATCTTTTATCTTTGAAATTATATTCATAAATTGTATTGCTTTCTGTCTGTTTGTATCTTTACTGATAACAGCCATGTTATTATACAGACCTCATCTAGTCCTATTGTTTTCTATGGTGCTTTAGGCCAGGGTCACATTGGTGTATAGGTGCGAATCATACAATGTCACACTTGTATTTCATAGAGAGGAACATGCCCTGAAAGCTTCATGTCATTTTTTGTTTTTTGAGCGTTTGGATGTGAACGCGAACAATGGAACTAGAATTAGTAGCAATGGGAATTGAACAATAGCTGTGGAAGAAAAACAATGCGTAAAAGCTATTATTTACATACAAAATGTGTCCCGAAAATCCGGCCAGTAAAATGCTATGGCATATTTTTGTGACCAGCTCAGCACTCGGCCCTATAGCAGACAGAGCCGGACCACAGAGGAGGTAGGTAGGGACGGGGAAAAGGAGGGGGTGAGCACTAAGATAGCGCCCCCCCCCCCCCCCCCCCCCCCCATGGCAGCACCCTAGGTGGCTGCCTACCCCTTGGCCTGACCCTTTGAGGTATATTGCAGTCTATTGAAAAATTAGTCAAAATGGTGAGGGCTATGGGAAAAGGGAAACCAAGCGATATAACCCCTTGAATTGAATATAGATCTGAAAACATTGTATTGTAAATTTGCATAGTTAACAATACTGAACCATTTGCATCTCCTTGCAGATACCAAGCCATGCCTTTGGTCAAGAGGAATATAGAGCCCAGACATCTTTGCCGAGGAACGCTGCCTGATGGGATTTCAAGTGAACTGGAATGTGTAACAAACAGTACTCTTGCCGCGATCATCCGACAGCTGAGCAGTCTAAGTAAATCTACTAACTGTATTGTGTATCAAATCATTTCTGTCAGGGTAGAATACATGACCAAAAAAAAGCAGCCGAAGTATATGTTTGTAAATGAGTCCTTCTATTAAAATATTATTTCCTTTTGCAGTGTGATCATTTTGGCCATGCCTTTAATGCAATTTCATTTGACTTTGCTGGAAAGCTAAAG